>JAHRHZ010000173.1:111020-152212 GCA_024137785.1 Ginglymostoma cirratum
ACTTGACGTTTCGGGCCTAAACCTGAAGGGTTTAGGCCCGAAACATCAAGTTTTCCTGCTCCTATGATGCTGCTTGATCTGCTGTGTTCATCCAGCCCCATGCTTGTTATCTAGAGTTGTACTCAAACCTCTTTTGCCAACATTCCAAACTTTCTGTACCAAAACCAAACATAGAATCAGCTTTCCCATTTACTTGTGAGCACATTAATGTTCAGGGATTCATGTACAAAGACAAATAATTCTCTCTGCATGCCATAACTTCTCAGACGTTCACCATTTTAGAAATATTCCTCTTTCCCACACCAAAGTTAATGACCTTGTACTTACTACACATGATATTCCATCTGCGACTTTATTGTGCAGTTAGTTAATGTACCTGAGTCTTTTTGCAGCCTTTTTCCTTCTTCCTCTGAGCCTGCCTTCCTACTCAACTTGTATCATCATTGTCCTTGGATTACACTTCGATCCCCCATCCATGTCATCAAAATTCTACTCGTGACACAAGTAATAAACATTTAGGCTTTGCTAAATGCAGCCTGCTAACCTAATCTGTTTATTCCCACTCTTTGTTTTCTACTATAAATCCTCAATCCTTGCTCATGAATCCTTATTTTTTACAATAATTCTTCTGTGATATCTGATTGAATGGGTTTAGAAGTCCAAGTCAGCACATTTCACTGGTTTCTTCTCATCTACCCTGCTCATTTTAATTGGAAAAGGCAGTTCAGATTTAACAGATTTGTTAAACAGTTTTCTTTCCACAAATCTGTGTTGCTGCTATTGAAGCAAATGGTTTTCTAAGTGCCCATCCATCATACAATCATGCAAAATGAAAGAGGCCCTTCAGCCCATCACATTTGTACTGTCAAAGCTACATTAACTATTAGATAGTTCCACCTTCCAGCACCAGGCCAATGCTTTAAATGTTATGACATTGTGTCACTAACGATAGATTAAGGGTTAATGGGTATGTTACTACTGGAGGGAGCAGAGAGTGTACACGCGCTGAAACACAGGGTTAATATTACAGCTATTGTTAAAACTAACGAGTAAGAGCACACACACGCACACTCAGACACCCACTCAGAGACTCACTCTCACATTTTGTCTCTCTTTCACAAGTGTACCATGCAGACAGACATATATAGGGTCAAAATCACACGACATCAGGTTACAGTCGAACAGGTTTATTTGAAGACACAAGGTTTTGGAGCCTCCCTCCTTCCTCAGGTGTCACGGATAGCCCCGACATAGACTCCTCTCAGGACCCACGTATTTATTCACATGAGATATTGCCTGTCCCACTGGGTGGACAACATCAACAATCCTGACTGATACTGGGAATAAAGTCATGGTACTTGTAAGGACAGAGTATCATGGTACTTGTAAGAACAGAGTATCAGATTAGTAAAAGCAAACATTTCTCTGCAAACAAGCAGTTTTCACCATCCAATTTCCAGCTTTCCTCTTAATCTTAATCACAGCAGTGTGACATCTGTGCTGATAGAGTTTTCCTTCCTACTTATGCCAGGCTAACTGGCCTATTGTTCTCTCTTCTTTCTCTCTCCATCTCTCTCTCTCCCTCTTTCTCTCTGCCCCTTCTCATCTATTGTGTGATTACGTTTGCCATCTACCAATCTACAGGAGCTATTGTAGAACCTGGGAAACACTTGGGAGTTCAAAGCCAATGAGTTTTATTTCTCCACGTTGTCATTTGACAGTCAAAGCAGAGCCCACTTATCCACCTTGGATTTTGCAAAATGATTTCGAACAAATTTCTTCTGTCCAGTTACCTCAGATGTTTCAAATCATCTAACTGTATGTCCAGATTCTTATTTCCATCATCATTGTAAAAGCTGATGTCAAGTTTTTTAAAAATAATTTCAGCATACATCCATAACTCACAAGTTCCCCATGAAAGACCTTTTTCACCTTTTAAAAATGTCTCTATATTATCTACATTTTCACTTCCCTTTTGAACTTTATCTTTCTCTCTTCATGCCTCCCACTCACATTTTCAATAATCCACCAGGATTTTCTTTGCAATCGTTCACTGTTTAGCTAACTTTTAAGTCATTCTTTCATTTAGATATTGGGAGGTATTCTCTGCAAATGCCCCTTTACCTGCTATACAAATGCTGTTCTGTTTTGTTGATTACATTTGATATTTGAAGGCTATTGAGTACAGATCTGAACTAAATAGTCATATCTCCCATTACTGAGAGGTTAGGCCCAATTGCCAGAGGAGGACATGGGGGTATGACACACCCACAATTACTGGATGTGGGTGATTTATACAAACAAGTGACAGAGAACTCCTCCTGCTCCTGCTTCTTCACAATAAGACCATAAAATGTAAGATATTTAGTCCTCGAGTCTGCTTTGCCATTCAATGTGATCATGGCTGACCTGCTCCTCAACTAATCCTCAACTCCACTTTTCTGCCTTTTTCCTGTAACCCTTGATCCCCTTACTGATTAAAAATCTGTCTGTCTCCAGCCTCAACTGCCCTGCGCCCTAAGGATTTCACAGATTCACTGAGGAGAAGAAAGTCCTCCTCATAAAAACGGAAAGAATTGCAGAACCTGTAAATCAGAAACAAAAACAGAAATTGCTGGAAAAGCTCAGCAGGTCTGGTAGCATCTATGAAGAGAAATCAGAGTTCATGTCTTGGCTCCAATAACCCTTCCACAGACCATTCCTTATCTTTGTCTTAAATGTGCAACCTCTTGTTTTGAGATTATGCTGTCTGGTCCTATACTCTCCCACTATTGTTCCAACCCTGACCTATTAGTCTGATCCCCACACCAACACTTTTTTTCCAAAAATCGACACTACTCTTAAAATGTATAACCAAGAAAGATTACAAGATCATTTTGGCCTGAAAATTACATACTTGCAAGAAAATTCAACTTGTTCTCAGGGCAAGCTGTACCACTCGATTCGATTGATACAGTTTTTTTTATATAAACAAATTACATTATGTCAGGTGGACAGCTCGAGGGCAAAGTATTTCAAATTGGAAAATGCAAATGATATAAAGTTCTCGAAGCATCATGTTTCACTCTGATGTGCTATTTTCAATACTCTTGAAGACACAATAGTTCTGCCTGTTGTCATCACGGGGATGTTTATGTAGCTCCTGTCCCAGTTGAATAATCTCTCCTTATTTCATAGAATCATGCCCTCCAAAGGGCATCCCATTGCAACTCACGGCACTCTCCATCCCTGTAATTGCACGTGGTGTTTCTACCATGGCTAACCCAGCTAAACTGCACATCACTCTGTTTTTAGTGTGGCCAATCCACATAACCTGGAGAACACTGAGAGATCATGCAAACTGTACAGTCAGTTACCCAAGGCTGGAATCGAACCTGTGTCCCTCAAACTGTGCCAATGTGCCTCCTCTCTGAACCCATACTTGTATCTCTGTACTGCAAACCTCTGTCTCTTCAACTGGGTTTCCCTTTGAGCTGCCAGGATCTGAGCAGGTATACGTGTGTTACTGATGAACATAGCTGTCAAATGAGTAAATGGTTGCTTGTCCTCACTCCTCAGATCCAGGACATTGTTAGGATGCGGGAGCAGCTGACTGTTTTCCGGGCAGAGAAATCGAGGAATGATGAGTTGGATGTTGCTATTCTGGAGGCCTTGCTGAAAGGTGGGTTTGAATAGGTCTGGAATGTCAGAATGGTAGGGGCTGGATTATCTGGCATTTTCTTGCTGGGCCTTAATCTTGGGCTCCTGATACAGCCCTAAGTGACACCAGAGAGACAACAGGCTAGATGCCCCTTTGACAAGGTCTCATATGGTAGACTGGCCGGAACAGGAACCAAACCTGTTGTATCCAATCCTGGCAGAGGCTAACCGCTGTTTGAGTGACTGGGTATTTGCAGAAGATTCTCATTCCATCCACAAACATCCCCCAGTTGTGGAACCCAGAAAACACATTCAAATATCATCTCCAATTGAGGTGATTTGGAAAAGCAGTAATTTCTAGGTTCACAGAGAATTGGGGCACAAAGGGAAAACATTAAGCTAAGGTTAAATGGTTTATGGTGCATTCAGCCGAGATTCAGATTCAACAATCAGAAGTTTTTGGTTGAGGACTGATCTGGGACTTAGCGTTTATTATTTATTGATGGCATATGGGCACTATTGGTTGGGCCAGCATTTATTCCCCATCCCTAAGTCCTGCAGGATGGTCCAGAGACAGATCTATTGCTATGTGTCTGGAGTTGCATGTAGGCCAGATAGGGCAAGTCTGGCAGATTTCCTTCCCTAAAGGACATACGTGAACAAAATGGAATTTTATGACAATCAACAATGGCCATCATTACACTGGCTTTTGTTATATTCTACTGTTCTTTTAAAGCAAATACAGATTTCATCATCTGCCATGATGGGATCTGAATCCACATTCCCAGCATATGAAACAAAGACAGAATGCTGGAGAAACTCAGAAAGTCTGGCAGCATTTGTGAAGAGGGAAGCAGAACCCATTCAGTTCTGAAGAAGGGTCACTGGACTCAAAATGATAACTTTACTTTCTCTCTTCATAGATCTTGCCAGACTTGCTGAGTTTCTCCAGCAATTTCTGTTTTTGTTTTGATGTTTGTTGTGCTTCTTTCTTTTATTCCCAGAATCTAATCTTAGTGTTCTACTTTACTAGCTCAGTGACATTAGCGCCACACCACAGTCTACTTGCATTGCATCGGTCACATACATCAAAAATGAACTGTTTCCCTTCTGTCTGGTGTCGCAGCGTCTAGTTCCTGTGGGCACAAAGGCCAGGAGAACCTGGATCACCAATTGAAGCTGGCTGTGGCCTGGGACAGAGTGGACATTGCCAAAAGCACCATTTTCACCGATGACAAACATTGGAAGGTGAGTCACAGTGTGCTTGGTGCAATATTTTTGCTTTATTTCACATTAACTTTCTTCTTTCTTGCAAATCCCTCACCATGAGCTGCCAAACCAATAGCAAAGACAGAAAAGGATTCAGAAATGCTTTCTTTTGGCCTTATGTGAAGTGGCCAGAACGTAAACCAAAATGTCAGCCATTGTATGCTAATACTCTCAGGCAATGCACAGTTTGTCATCCCTGGCAACCTCATTCACTCAGTAATGAAAATGTGACAGGATTGAGAATTTCTTGCCCTTTGGGAACCTGACACTGGGACCAAACAGGTGCTATGCCCCACTTGGCACCAGTGAGATTGGCATTGGAGTGTTCCCAGAGGCAGGCATCCATTGAGTGATCTCTTCGCTCATGGTCATGTTCCTGTGGCCCATATTATCGAGAATATAAAAATAGGGAGTAAAATCAAACAAAGCAATGTCAATGCTTGAAGTTGCTGGAGAAACTTAGCAGGTCTGGCAGCATCTGCACAGAGAGAAAGCAGAGAGAAAATGTTTTAAGTCCAATGACTCTTCTTTAGAACGGCTCTGAAGATCAGTCATACTGGATTTCAAATGCTAACTCTGCTTTTCGTCTAGATGCTATCAAACCTGCTGATTCCAGCTGATTCTGTGCATCTAGACCAAAAGCAGAGTTAGCTCTGAAGAAGAGTCACTGGACTTAAAACATTTTCTCTCTGTTTTCTCTCTGTGCAGATGCTGCCAGACCTGCTTAGTTTCTCCAACAACTTCTGTTCTTGTATAAAAGTAGGGAGATTTTGCTGAACTATACAAGGCAGTAGTGAGACCACAGCTGGACTACCGTGAACAACTTTGGGTTCTTTATCTGTCAACGTGTTGGACTCGAAATCCAACAGGATCTCCCCACATGTGTTCAAATCCTATTCATGGCATAGAACAATGAACAGTACAGCACAGGAACAGGCTCTTCAGCCCACGATGTTGTGCCAAATATGACACCAAGTTAAACTAATCCCTTTTGCCTGCCCATGGTCCATATCCTTCCACTCCTTGCTTATTCACATTGTTGTTTAGTACTTCCTTAAACAACTCCAAAGCAGTCAAATCAATACGAATACGCACCAGTACCATTGAAAAACAGTCCCAACTTTATTAGGAACAAAATTACAACCTTCAATATTAAACATAGTGTTTCTAATCCTATTTGGCCTCTTAAGGTTACAATATTTCCTGAGTCCCTTGTATATTTATGCAATTGCTCTCTCCGTCTGGGTCTGTGAAGCTACTTTCCTCACCTCTCTCTCTCTCTCTCTGTGGATGGTCAACTATTCTCTGCCTCTTGCCATGTTGGTGTCCTCAGAAGGCCTCAGCCAATTCTAACAGTCTGCTGGTGAACCCTGTTTTTATACCTTTAAGAAGACTTTCTGGGACGTTCAATAGTTCTGGCCAATCAGGGAGATACGCTTAATAATTTGAAACAGAGTCAATCATTTCAATGGCATGCTACTGTTAGTTTCTTTGTGTAGCGGCACTTGGTGCCTTTCTGTCTGAGCCCTCCTTCATTTAGTGAATAAGTTGCTGGGTATATGTCCATCCAGGATAACTGATGCCTTTTGTATTATGCTAATATCATTACCACCTGGTTGCTGTGTTTGCACTGTGTCTGGTGTGTGGGTTTTGTGATTTCAGAGTTTCACTTGGCCAATGTACCCAGCACCCTGTTTGGCCAAGTTAGCAATCTATCTGTGTTTTAGCAGCTACAACGTGCTTATCTAAAAGCCGCTTAATATGCCCCGATTGTATCTGCCTCCACCACTACCCTGGCAGTGCGTTCCAAGCACCTACCACTCTCTGTGGAAACAAAACTTGCCTCTCACATCTCCTTTGAAGATTCCCCCTCTTAAATACATGCTTCCAGTATTAGACATTTCAACTCTGGGAAAAATATTCTGACTGTCAACCTTACCTATGCCTCTCATAATTTTATAAACTTCTATCAGGCATCCCCTCAACCTTTGCCGCTCCAGAATAGACAACTCTGGTTTGTCCAGCCTCTCCTTATAGCTCATAAGGAGCTATAAGGAGGCTCAGTGGTTAGCACTGCAGCCTCACAGCGCCAGGGACCCAGGTTTGATTCCAGCCTCAGGTGACTGTCTATGTGGAGTTTGCACATTCTCCCCGTGTCTGCGTGGGTTTCCTCCGGGTGCTCCGGTTTCCTCCCACAGTCCAAAGATGTGCAGGCTAGGTGGATTGCCCATACTAGATTGCCCATAGTGTTCAAGGGTGTGTGGGTTATAGGGGGATGGGTCTGGGTGGGATGCTCCATGGGTCGGTGTGGACTTGTTGGGTCAAAGGGCCTGTTTCCCCACTGTAGGGAATCTAATACTAATTCTAAAAATACCCTCAAATCCAGGCAACATCTTTTCTGCGCCCTGTCCAAAGCCAAAGATGATATAGGTTTTCTTGAGCCTTCTTGTGGTGCAGTGGTAGCAGCCCTACCCTTGTCATAGAGGACCTGGGTTCAAGTCCCACCTGCTCCAGATGTGTGTAATAACATCTCTGACCAGGTTGATTAGGAAAAATAGGTTGTTTTAAAAAAAAACAAAAGGTACACAGCCATTGGAAGAGACCAGAGAAGGTTCATTAGGCTGATAATGGGAATGTCTTATGAAGAGAGGTGTCCACTGTGCTACCACATGGAGAGTGGAATATGTGGGAGGGGGCAGGCTGTCCATCTCACCCAGATTCCTGATGCTTGGTCACCAATCAGCTGCTGAGAATCTTTGAGCAAGTTAGTTTCCACCCTACTCCCATGGGCACAACTGTAAACCTGAGCACATTCCACTTGTGGTGTTTTCTTACATGGTGAGCCCCTTTGTCCACTACTAGAGCTGGACCAGCCATGGTGGGCATGAATTGGTCATGTGGGGGTCTGGTTGGTAGGGGGTGCTGGGGAGTACTGAACACGGGTGTATTAATTTAGATGAAGTGGTGGTGACAGGATCCAATTCCCTTCCCACCTAGTGATTAAAATCCCCGCTGCCACTAAACACCCACTGGGAGGGCCTCCATTTCCACTTCCAATTTTTAAGTTTGTTTTGTTTCCCCAAAATCAATCCACAGCACCTCATCTTCCTCTTTATCTTCTCATTTATATTTTTCTTGACCGCAGTCTCTGGCTGTTCAGCCTTGACGCTGCCGTTAATTTTGTAACATCCTTGTTCCTGGCACTAGGGAATCAAGAAACCCATCCTGGAGTCAAGTTTGCAGTCAAACCAACAACTGTCTATTCCCTTAACTATTGCTTTCCTGATCTACCTCCTCCCCATCGCTTGCAGGTCAATTATCATTTGTGCCATACGCTTGGCTCTGACTGGTCTCACCATAAAAACCTCTCTTCAGTATTGCATATAAGGATATTTGGTGAATTGAGGATACCACTCGTAAAAGGAGCAAGAACACGATGGCACACCTTTTTATATATATAAACAGTGCGCAGGGATGTAGGGAAATGGCAGGAGATTGGCAGTTGAGAAAATAAACAGTGCAGTCACGATGGCCTAACATTCTTCTGCACCATAACAATTCTATGATAACGAAAACAAAGTTGCTGGAAAAGCTCAGCAGGTCTGGCAGCATCTGTGAAGGAGAAAACAGAGTTAACGTTTCGGGTCCGGTGACCCTTCAGGAAGGGTCTGAGGAAGGGCTACCGGACCCGAAGCGTGAACTCTGTCAGACCTGCTGAGCTTTTCCAGCAACTTTGTTTTTGTCCCTGATTTACAGCATGTGCAATTCTTTTGATTTTTATTTACAACTCTGTGGTAACTTGCTCAGTGGAAGAGTAGATGCTTGAATGCAGAACTGGAGCAGGTTACTGAGAGAAGAAGTCCTTCATCAAAATTGACTGTTCTTCACTCAACCCAGTAACTCATTTGTTTCTCTGCACGCCAGTCCTACCACCTCCACCAAGCCATGTTCGCAGCTCTTGTCAGTGACAAGCCTGGCTTTGTGGAACTCTTCCAGGAGAAAGGGGTGAACCTCCAGGAATTCCTCACACCGGAAATCCTCATGCGACTTTACAACAACATACCGCCCTACACTCTCCTGTACAAGAAGCTACAGAAAGTGGTGCAAGGGGGAAAACAACCTCATGTCATTGATACAACAGACAGCAAGAGGAATGTCCACCTCCACCATGTCTCCACGGTCCTGCAGGAGCTTCTAGGGGAATTCACCGAACCACTCTACAGAAAACTGAAGGATGCACAGGAGAGAAAGAAAGTCAACAACACGGCAATAAAAATAAATGTAAGTACTTTAACTCCCAGGCAATTGGAACCACTCCAAAGTATAGGTTAGGTATAGGGTAATCTTCTTCGAGGTCCTTAATAAATACTTTTCTTTGGTTTCATAACTGAGGGGGACCTAGTTGTAGGGGAGGACAGTGTGAAACAGGCAGTGTGACTTGATACAGGTGTACAAAATGATCAGAAGTATAGATAGAGTGGTCACCTCTTCAAAGAATTCAATAAGGTTTGTGAGGCATGATCTACCCCTCACAAATCCTTGCTGACTATCACAAATCAAACTGTGCCTATCCAAGTGATCATAAATCCTATCTCTCAGAGCCCTTTCCAATAATTTGCCCACCACTGAAGTAAGACTAACTGGCCTGTAATTTCCGGGGTTATCCCTATTCCCTTTTTTGAACAAGGGAATTACAAGGGATAGAGTGGACAGCCCAAAGACTTTTTCCTAGGGTGGAGGTAGCTGTTACGAGGCTAGAAGAGGTGGATATTAGTAAGGAAGATGTACTAGGAATTTTGAGGAACTTGAAGATAGATAAATCCCCTGGGCCTGATGGGATTTATCCAAGGATTCTATGGGAAGTGAGGGAAGAGATCACAAGGTCTTTGGCAATGATCTTTTCATCCTCATTGTCCACGGGTAAAGTGCCGGAAGATTGGAGAGTGGCAAACGTAATTCCCTTGTTCAAAAAAGGGAATAGGGATAACCCTGGAAATTACAGGCCAGTTAGTCTTACTTCAGTGGTGGGCAAATTATTGGAAAGGGCTCTGAGAGGTAGGATCTATGATCACTTGGATAGGCACAGTTTGATTCGTGATAGTCAGCATGAATTTGTGAGGGGTAGATCATGCCTCACAAACCTTATTGAATTCTTTGAAGAGGTGACCAAACACATGGATGGAGGTAGAGCAGTGGATGTGGTATACATGGATTTAAGTAAGGTGTTTGATAAGGTTCCCAATGGTAGGCTCATGCAGAAAGTAAGGAGGCATGGAATAGGGAGAAATGTGGCAGATTGGATTCAGAATTGGCTGACCCTTATAAGACAAAGGGTGGTAGTGAGCTGAAAATATTCAACATGGTGCTCAGTTACGAGTGGTGTACCACAAGGATCTGTTCTCGGTCATCTTCTATTTGTGATTTTTGTAAATGAAGTGGAAGGGTGGATTAGTAACTTTGCGGATAATACGAAGGTGAGTCGAGTTGTGAATAGTGCAGAGGGCTGTTCTAGGTTACAAAGGGACATTGATAGGATGCAGAGCTAGGCTGAGAAGTGGTAGATGGAGTTTAACCCTGAAAAGTGTAAGGTGATTCATTTTGGAAGGACAAACTTGAAAGCAGAATACAGGGTTAACGGAAAGATTCTTGGCAGTGTGGAGGAGCAGAGGCATCTCGGGGTTCAGGTCCACAGTTCCCTGAAAGCTGCCACCCAGGTGGATAGAGTTGTTAAGAAGGCGTATGGTGTGTTAGCTTTCATTAATAGAGGGATTGAGTTCAAGAGCCTTCAAATTATGCTCCAGCTATACAAAACCCTGGTCCGGTCACATCTGGCGTATTGTGTCCTGTTCTGGTCGCCTCATTACAAGAAAGATGTGGAAGCATTGGAAAAGGTGCAGAGGAGATTTACCAGGATGTTGCCTGGAATGGAGGGAAGGTCTTATGAGGAAAGGTTGACAGAGCTAGGGCTTTTCTCTTAGAACGAAGAAGGATGAGAGGTGACTTGATAGGGGTGTACAAAATGATCAGCGTTATGGATAGAGTGAACAGCCAGAGACTTTTTCCTAGGGTGGAGGTAACTATTACAAGGGGGTATAGTTTTAAAGTAAGTGGAGGTAGATATCGGGGAGACGTCAGAGATAGGTTCTTTACTCAGAGTGGTAGGGGCATGGAATGCATTGCTGGAGAGGGTAGTGGAGTCTGCCTCATTAGGGGCATTTAAGCAGCTATTAGATTGGTATATGGATGATAGTATAAGGTCGGGGTCGAGGTTAGATAGACATTAGGTTTAGGGTAAAAGTTCGGCACAACATCATGGGCCGAAGGGCCTATACTGTGCTGTACTGTTGTATGTTCCATGTTCTATGTACTCTTTCAATCTGTAAGTAACAGTGTAAGTAACTGTAAGTGGCACAGTGGTTCAGTGGATAGCACTGCTGCCTCACAGTGCCAGGGACCCAGGTTCGATTCCACCCTTGGATGTAGGGTGTTCCCCCACACTGTAGGGATTCTATGATTCTATAAATCTACCTGTACACTGTCTCCATCAAACACATCCAGGACAGGAACATGTCATGGTTAGACGCAGAGTAAAGTTTCCTCAACACTGTCCCCATCAAACACATCCAGGACAGGAACATGTCATGGTTAGACACAGAGTAAAGTTTCCTCAACACTGTCCCATCAAACACTCCCAGGATACGCACAGAACAGGGTTGGATACAAAGTAAAACTCCCCCTACTCTTTTAACCTGAAATTTGAGCTCTGTCTACTCTTTCAAACAGAAAGTGAATCTATCCCCATTGAAATTTCCAGGACAAGTCTAACCCAGGGTTAGAAACAGAGTAAAGCTCTTTCTACCATTTTAGAGTAGAGTTCTTAGGAAGGGTCACTGGAACCAAAACACAAAATCTGACTTCTCTCCATAGGTGCCGAGTTTTTTCAGCAATTTCTGTTTTTGTTACTCCCAGGGCAGGGACAGCAAAGGGTTAGATACAGAATAAAGCTCCCTCTCCACTGACCCCATCAAATGTAATCAGGACAGGGTTAGATGCAGAGATAATCTTCCTTTACACTGTTCCCACCAACACATCTAGGACAAGCATAGTATGGGTGTAGATACAAAATAAAGCTTCTTCGAAACTGTAGCTGTTAAACAACGTGCAGTAGGGACAGCTTGGGATTAGGTACAAAGTAACATTTCCTCTATACTGTCCCATCAAACACTTCCAAGACATGAGCACTGTTTGTTTTGATGCTGGCTCTGTCATAGACCCAGCAGACAGAGCTGATTGTTTCGAATGCAACTGGGCTGACTTTGAAGTGAGGCCCTTCCAGGATTGTCGTTGAACCCAGTCAGAATGAGTAATAGTTTGAAAAATGACAGTTATAGGACTTCCCACAGGATTCTCATTCAATAAAAATCTGGAATTAGGATGACCATGAAACCATTGCCAATTGTCTGAAAAACCCATCTGGTTCACCAATGTCCTTTAAGGAAGGAAACTGCCTTCCTTACCTAGTCTGGCATACATATGATCCAGACCCACAACAAGGTGGTTGACACTTAGCTGCCATCTATGCAATTCAGGATGGGTCTGAGCAGTGAAATGAAGCTAAACAGGGCTGACAAGAGAAACTGGAACTTCTGTTGCAGACCTTGACTAAAACAGGGATTTTTGAAAGAGGAATGGGGAGGAAAATCATGACACGCCCCTCATTCCCAATGCTGCTTCAGGGTGAACCCCAGCCGCTCTGCAGGCAGTCATGAGGGCCAGTGCAAGTGTCAATCTCTTCACCAGGGATGGCGAATAGTGTTCACTGATAGCCAAACAGCAGACAGGATGCCTGAGAGGGTAGACCATGAACAGAGTATAGGATGTTGCTCACTGGTTCAGCTCCATTTCTCCCTCCTGTTAGAAAGCTAGCCAAAAGACTGGCATCTATAAGCAGCAATGCATCTAATCCCTCATATCACCATGGAAACATTCCCTGATCACTCACCGGTACAAAAGAGCAGTGAAACTGGCTCACATCCACATTCTATACGGTAAAGTGAACGTCTATGGGAGAAAATGTGAGCATGAAATGTGTTTCCTTTCATCACCAACAACGTAATTCAAACTGGACAAGTTCCAACTAGACAGGTCTAGCAGCAAGTGCAGGAGTGAGAGCCAAGGCAGTTGCACAGCTCAAATTCTTCAAACAATGACACGTACTTAGACTCAAAGAGATATACAGCAGGGCAACAGACCCTTTGGCCCAACTCATTCATGCCGACCAGATATGCTAAATTAATCTAGTCCCATTTGTCAGCATTTGGCCCGTATCCCTCTAAACCCTTCCTATTCATATTCCCATCCAGATGCCTCTTAAGTGTTGTAATTGTACCAGCCTCCACCACTTCCTCTGCCAGCTCATTCCATACACGCACCATCCCCTCTGTGAACAAGTCGCCCCTTAGATCCCTTTTAAATCTTTACCCTCTCACCTTAGAACTATGCCCTCTAGTTTTGGACTTCCCACCCCAGGGAAAAGAGCTGGTCTATTCATTCTATCCATGCCCCTTGTGATTTTATAAACCTTTATAAGGTTTATAAGGCCCCTCAGCCTCTGACACTCCAGGGAAAATAACCCCAGTCTATTCAACCTCTTCCTATAGCTCAAACTCTCCAATCCTGGCAAAGTCCTTGTAAATCTTTTCTGAACCCTTTCAAGTTTCACAACATCCTTCCTATAGCAGGGAGACCAGAAATGAACACTGTATTCCAATAGCAGCCTAACCAATGTACTGTACATCTGCAACAAGACCTCCCAACTCCAAAACTCATGCACTGACCATAAAAGACAAGCATACCAAACGCCATCTTCACATCATACTTGAGTCGCAATCAGTCCAAATGCCAAGGTGTCAGCTCACAAGCCAAGTCAGCATCATCAATTCTCCCTTCAATCTTTAACAATTGTCTGAACCTTTCATTCATGTCAATAATTGGAGTATGCGGGATAACAAGCTGCTCCAGGACAGGGTGCTGTTTGTATTTATACTGGCTCTGTCATAGACCCAGCAGACAGAGCTGAATGTTTCTGGATGCAGCTGGGCTGACTTTGAAGTGAAACCCTTACAGTACTGTGGTTGAACCCAGTCAGAATGAGTAATAGATTGAACAATGACAGTTATAGGGCTTCCCACAGGATTCTCATTCAATAAATATCTGGAATTAGGATGACCATGAAACCCAAACCCCTAACCTTTATCAGGGAGGAGCCTTTCCTTCTATCTTCCTGCCACTAAACCATTCATTGCCGAGATTGGCAACTCGCCAGGAGTAAAGGCACAATTGGATAGGGAGCTTGATTCTCCAAGTGGAATCAGAGGAACAGAAACTGCTGCTTAATGCCAGGGACAGGATTTAAACTCCTCAATTCAGGACTAAAGTCAACAACACAGAGTCAGCTTGGCACAAGTAGAGGGCACTGAGCCCATGAGAACCATATTGGATTACTAGAACAATCCATTTTTTTTAAAACCATTCATCATCTCCAACTCAGTTCTCCTCATTGGCAGTGTTGCAGGTCAAAGGTTATTCCTCACACTCCTCATTTCCCTCCTCAAATCCCATCCCACCTCCTGGTAAAGACTTCAGTTGTTTTCCCTAGCCCTTGTACCATCATCCAATGGGAACAGTTTTTCTTTGACCACCTTATCTAAACAAGCCACAATCTCATCCGCCAAAATAAAACAAAGAACTCTGGATGCTGGAAATTTAAGGCAAAAACAGAAATAGCCAGAGAAACTCAGCAGGTCTGGACCGTCTGCAGAGAGAAATCAGCGTTAATATTTTGGGTCCAGTGACCCTTCTTCAGAACCCTTCACTGGATGCAAAACATTAACTCTGATTTCTCTCCACACATGGTGCCAGACCTGCTGAGATTTTCCAGGAATTCCAGTTATTGTTTCAGATTTGTAGCATCTGCAGTTCTCTCAGTAGTTTTGTAGGAGGCCAGGGATTGTTAAATTGAAAACTGACAAAAGTGTTTGTGACGGCTGAATCAAGAGGGGATTCCCAGCACAGCACTGTCTGTCTGATCATTAAAATTTGCTCGCAAGTGTATGAGTGGCTGAGATCATCGGTTCAGTGCATTCCAATTCAGGCTTTGACTAGATCACCATGCTGCAGTGACATGGGGCAAACGTCATGGCTTATCGGCCCATTATTGAAAAGGCTCACACTGAGGGAAGCCAGGAGACCCTGAACTGGCAATAGACACCGATGGAATTCTGGAGACTGTGGCCTGGGAATAGATGCTGAGGGGAATGGGGACACTGTGATCTGCGAGTAGAGTGTGAGGGGATTCAAGACACTGTGATCTTGCTGTAGTGAGGACCTGGCTTGTAGTTATATATGTTGAGGAGTTGGGTATTGGTCTCTCAGGAGTGTGAGTGAAGAGTAGGGATTAGTTACTCAGGGGAGTATGTAAAGTGTTGGAATTGGTTGTTCTGGAAGATGAGTGAAGAACTTTGATTAATTACCCTGGAGAGTGAATGTAGAGTTGGGATTGGATGGTCCTACAAGCAACAGTGTGAGAGTGAGCAGATCATGTTACAGTTATTGATTTAGTGATAACTATTGCTTCAGTGTGCAGCAAGAACTCAGCTCTTCTTTGGACTGGTGCTGATTGACCTATTCCAGCCATTTTGACAGCATCAGTTCAATATCTTATTAGGAAGTGCCAGAACTTCTCACTATTTAACAGCCTGCAAGATAGTATAATGCCATAGTTTCCTGGAAAGCCAAGTGAGAAGTGGGACTAATCTCTTTCAAAGAATCCATACTGACCAAATGTGCAAAATGGCTTCATTGTTTTAATTCTATGAACGACTCAGATTAGTGGGAAAGGTCACTAAACTTCTATCAATGGCCAAACGGTACGCCAGGACACCTTGATACGACATGATGACCTGTGCAAGCACTGAAAAAGTGATGTGTTCAGAAATTGATGCTGTAATTATTGTTGACTTCTGCATTGGTCAATGCTGGGGCCTCAACTAGTCACATCAATGTTAGCTGAAGACAACCAGAGTTGTAATGGCAAATGATACAAAGCTAGATAGGAATGGAAGCTGCGAGGAACACACAGAGAGAACAAAGAACAAAGAAAATTACAGCACAGGAACAGGCCCTTCGGCCCTCCAAGCCTGCGCCGATCGAGATCCTCTGTCTAAACCTGTCATCTATTTTCTAAGGTTCTGTATCCCTTTGCTCCCTGTCCATCCATGTACCTGTCCAGACACATCTTAAAAGACACTAAAGTGTCTGTGTCTACCACCTCCGCTGGCAACGTGTTCCAGGCACCCACCACCCTCTGCGTAAAGAACTTTCCACGCATATCTCCCGTAAACTTTCCTCCTCTCACTTTGAACTCATGACCCCTAGTAATTGAGTCCCCCACTCTGGGAAAAAGCTTCTTGCTATCCACCTTGTCTATACCCCTCATGATTTTGTAGACCTCAATCAGGTTCCCCCTCAATCTCCGTCTTTCTAATGAAAATAATCCTAGTCTACTCAACCTTTCTTCATAGCTAGCGCCCTCCATACCAGGCAACATCCTGGTGAACCTCCTCTGCACCCTTTCCAAAGCATCCACATCCTTTTGGTAATGTGGCGACCAGGACTGTACGCAGTACTCTAAATGTGGCCAAACCAAAGTCTTATACAACTGTAACATGACCTGCCAACTCTTGTACTCAATACCCCGTCCGATGAAGGAAAGCATGCCTTATGCCTTCTTGACCAGTCTATTGACCTGTGTTGCCACCTTCAGGGAACAATGGACCTGAACACCCAGATCTCTCTGTACATCAGTTTTCCCCAGGACTTTTCTATTTACTGTATAGTTTGCTCTTGAATTAGATCTTCCAAAATGCATCACCTCGCATTTGCCCGGATTGAACTCCATCTGCCATTTATCTGCCCAACTCTCCAATCTATCTATATTCTGCTGTAATCTCTGACAGTCCCCTTCACTATCTGCTACTCCACCAATCTTCATGTCATCTGCAACAAAGAGACTGCACAAAGATATGAACTGGTTAACTCTGTGAACACCTTGGAAGATAATATAAAATTTTGCAAGGGTGGGAGATTATTCAGTTTAGTCGAAAGAACAGCAAAGCAGGTTCTTTATGAAAAAGTATGAAACTTCAGAATATTGATTTTCAAAGGTCTCAAGAGGTGTATTCATCCAAGGGACACAATCATCAGACATGTACAGATTGGGAAAGCAAATAACATGTTGGCCTTTAGTCAAAGAGGGTGGAGTGCAGAAATAAAGAAGTCTTGCTACAAATGCGCGGGGTTTTGATTGGACCACATCAGGAATACTGCATGCGGGTTTGGTTTCATTTTTAAGGAAGGAGAAACTTCCATGAGAGATGGTACAGCGAGGGTTCACTAGATTGGTTCCTGGGATGAGGGGATGGTCCTGAGATGGAAGTGAGTAAATTATGTCAGTTTTCTCTGGAGTTTAGAGAAATGAGAAGTGATTCCATTGAAAGATTCCAGATTCTATTGAGGAGTAACAGGGTAGTCACTGAGTGGTTCTTTCCCTGTGGCTGGGGAATTTAGATTACTGGGGTACATCAGGGTAAAGGTACTGATCATTCAGGAAAGAGGAGAAATTTATTCACTTGGAGGTTTATGAATTTTTGGTGTTCCCAACACTGAAAATTGTCAATGCTATACTCATTGGGGATTCAATTGTAAGGGGAGTAGATAGGTGGTTCTGTGGTCGAAAATGAGACTCCCAAATGGTACGTTGCCTCCCAGGTGCACGGGTCAGCGATATCTCGGATCGGCTGCAGAACATTCTGAAGGGGGAGGGCGAAAAGCTAGTTGTCGAGGTGCATATAAGCACCAATGATATAGGTAGAAAACGAGATGAGGCCCGACAAGCAGAATTTAGGGAGTTAGGAGCCAAGTTAAAAAGTAGGACTTCAAAGGTCGTAATCTCAGGATTGCTACCAGTGCCACGTGCTAGTCAGAGCAGAAATGAAAGAATAGCCAGGATGAAGTTGTGGCTTGAGAGATGGTGCAGGAGGGAGGGGTTCAGATTTTTGGGACATTGGGACCGGTTCTGGGGAAGGTGGGACTATTACAAATTGGACGGTCTACACCTGGGCCGGACTGGAACCAATGTCCTTGGGGGTGCTTTTGCTAACGCTATGGGGGAGGGTTTAAACTAATGTGGCAGGGGGATGGGAACCAAATATTGGACAGGTTATTAAACAGAAAGGAGATAGTAACTAAAGCCTGTAGGGAACTAGATAATGGAGTCAGCGAGAATAAAGGGAAGAGTAGGCAGGGAGCAAATGATGAACACAAAGGGACAGGTGGTCTGAGGTGCATTTGTTTTAATGTGAGAAGTGTAGTAGGTAAGGCAGATGAACTTAGGGCTTGGATCGGTACCTGGGAGTATGATGTTATTGCTATTACTGAGACTTGGCTGAGGGAAGGGCATGATTGGCAACTAGATGGCCCAGGATATCGATGCTTCGGGCAAGATAGAGAGGGAGGTAAAAGGGGTGGTGGAGTTGCATTACTGGTCAAGGACGAGATCACAGCTGTACTGAAGAAGGGCACTATGGAGGACTCGAGCAGTGAGGCAATATGGGTAGAAGTCAGAAATAGGAAGGGTGCAGTAACAATGTTGGGGCTGTACTACAGGCCTCCCAACAGTGAGCGTGAGATAGAAGTACAAATATGTAAACAGATTATGGAAAGGTGTAGGAGCAACAGGGTGGTGGTGATGGGAGATTTTAATTTTCCCAACACTGACTGGGATTCATTTAGTGTTAGGGGTCAAGATGGAGCAGAATTCATAAGAAGCATCCAGGAGGGTTTTCTAGAGCAATATGTATGTAGTCCAACTCAGGAAGGGGCCATACTGGACCTGGTGTTGCGAAATGAGCCCTGCCAGGTGGTTGAAATTACAGTAGGGGGCTACTTTGGAAATAGTGACCACAATTCTATAAGCTTTACAATACTCATGAACAAAGATGAGAGTGGTCCTAAAGGAAGAGTTCTAAACTGGAGGAAGGCCAACTATACCAAAATTCGGCAGGATCTGGGGAATATAGATTGGGAGAAACTGTTTGAAGGTAAATCCACATTTGATATGTGGGAGGCTTTTAAAGAGAGGTTGATTAGCATGCAGGAGAGACATGTTCCTGTGAAAATGAGGGATAGAAATGGCAAGATTAGGGAACCATAGATGACAGGTGAAATTGTGAGACTAGCTAAGAGCGAAAAGGAAGCATACATAAGGTCTGGGTGACTGAAGACAGGCGAAGCTTTGGAAGAATATCGGGAATGTAGGGCGAATCTGAAACGAGGAATTAAGAGGGCTAAAAGGGGACATGAGATATCTTTAGCAAACATGGTTAAGGAAAATCCCAAAGCCTTTTATTCATATATAAAGAGCAAGAGGGTAACTAGAGAAAGGATTGGCCCACTTAAGGACAAAGAAGGAAAGTTATGCGTTGAGTCAGAGAAAATGGGTGACATTCTTAATGAGTACTTTGCATCGGTATTCACCAAGGAGAGGGACATGACGGATGTTGAGGTTAGGGATAGATGTTTGGTCACTCTAGGTCAAGTCGGCATAAGGCGGGAGGAAGTGTTGGGTATCCTAAAAGGCATTAAGGTGGACAAGTCCCCAGGTCCTGATGGGATCCATCCCAGGTTATTGATGGAAGCGAGTGAGGAAATATCTGGGGCCTTAACAGCTATCTTTGCAGCATCCTTAAACACCAGAGGACTGGAGAAGTGCTAATGTTGTTCCCTTGTTTAAGAAGGGTAGCAGGGATAATCCAGGTAATTATCGACCGGTGAGCCTGACGTCAATGGTAGGGAAGCTGTTGGAGAAGATACTGAGGGATAGGATCTATTCCCATTTGGAAGAAAATGGACTTATCAGTGATAGACAACATGATTTTGTGCAGGGAAGGTCATGTCTGACCAACTTAATAGAATTCTTTGAGGACGTGACAAAGTTGATTGATGAGGGAAAGGCTGTAGATGTCATATACATGGACTTCAGTAAGGCGTTTGATAAGGTTCCCCATGGCAGGCTGTGGAGAAAGTGAAGTCGCATGGGGTCCAGGGTGTGCTAGCTAGATGGATAAAAAAACTGGCTAGGCAACAGGAGACAGAGAGTAGTAGTGGAAGGGGTTTCTCAAATTGGAGACCTGTGACCAGTGGTGTTCCAAAGGGATCTGTGCTGGGACTATTGTTGTTTGTGATATACGTAAATGATTTGGAGGAAGGTATAGGTGGTCTGATTAGCAAGTTTGCAGATGACACGAAGATTGGTGGAGTAGCAGATAGTGAAGGGAACTGTCAGAGATTACAGCAGAATATAGATAGATTGGAGAGTTGGGCAGATAAATGGCAGATGGAGTTCAATCCGGGCAGATGCGAGGTGATGTATTTTGGAAGATCTAATTCAAGAGCAAACTATACAGTAAATAGAAAAGTCCTGGGGAAAATTGATGTACAGAGAGATCTGGGTGTTCAGGTCCATTGTTCCCTGAAGGTGGTAAAGCAGGTCAATGGACTGGTGAAGAAGGCATACAGCATGCTTTCCTTCATCGGACGGGGTATTGAGTACAAGAGTTGGCAGGTCATGTTACAGATGTATAAGACTTTGGTTTGGCCACATTTAGAGTACTGTGTACAGTTCTGGTTGCCACATTACCAAAAGGATGTGGATGCTTTGGAAAGGGTGCAGAGGAGGTTCACCAGGATGTTGCCTGGTATGGAGGGCGCTAGCTATGAAGAAAGGTTGAGTAGACTAGGATTATTTTCATTAGAAAGACGGAGATTGAGGGGGAACCTGATTGAGGTCTACAAAATCATGAGGGGTATAGACAAGGTGGATAGCAAGAAGCTTTTTCCCAGAGTGGGGGACTCAATTACTAGGGGTCATGAGTTCAAAGTGAGAGGAGGAAAGTTTACGGGAGATATGCGTGGAAAGTTCTTTACGCAGAGGGTGGTGGGTGCCTGGAACACGTTGCCAGCGGAGGTGTTAGACGCAGACACGTTAGTGTCTTTTAAGATGTATCTGGACAGGTACATGGATGGACAGGGAGCAAAGGGATATAGACCCTTAGAAAATAGATGACAGGTTTAGACAGAGGATCTCGATCAGTGCAGGCTTGGAGGGCCGAAGGGCCTGTTCCTGTGCTGTAATTTTCTTTGTTCTTTGTTCTTTGGTCTACTGCAGATGCAGTCTCACCAATGTCCTATGTAACTGAGACATAACTTCCTCACTCTGGTATTTGACTCTCCTCACAATAAACCATATTAATTTTTCTGATCACTTGTTGTACCTGCATTCTAACCTTCTGTCATTCATGCACTAGGATGCCCAAATCTCTCTGCATCTCAGAGCGCTGCAAACTCTCACCATTTTGCTTCGTTTTTTAATTCTTCTTGTTAAAATTGGCAACTTTGCACTTTCCCGCATTGCACTCCAGTTGCTCCATTGTTGAATGTATCTAAGACTAGGATAGGCACTCTTTTTCTGCCTCTAAGAAAATCAAAGAAATAGGGGAAGGGTGTGGACAACAAAAATAGAGTTGAGACAGAGGATTAGCTGTAATCACACTTTGAATCCTGGAGCTGTCTCTTGGGGCTGAGTGGCTTCCTCCTGTTCCTGTTCCTGTTCCAGATATTCTTAAAGTTTTGCTGTGATGGGCATTCTTTTGGAAGATGCAGATGAACCTTGAACCTGCTACAAAGCTTTTATTGTTTTGTTCCTAGATCCTGCCATCAAGTCCCCAGGAGATGCAGCAAACTTACTCCCAGGAGCGTGGGATCCATGAGCAGGAAGTTGAGAATCCAGAGCGTGATCTTTTCATCTGGGCCATTTTGCAGAAACGCAAAGATCTGGCATCGATATTTTGGGTGCAGGTATGGGTCATTCCAACAAGAAACACAACATTCAGGTTCCAGCTTTAAAGAACTATCTTCACCACCCCCCCACCACCTTCTGTCATTTTTCTTACCTATAGACCCTGACACTTCCTGAAGATCAGGATAGTGGACTGGCTTGAGATTGATTTCAGACTATGACTTAAGATTCCAAATCCCAGATTTTTATTGAATCAAGTTCCACCATCAGCCATAGCAGGATTTGAACCACGGTCCCCAGGACATTAACTGGGTCTCTAGATTAATAGTTTAATGATAATACCATTAGGCCATTGCCTCCATGTTTACAGATGACTCCAGACCAGAGTAATCGGGTCAACTCTGAAATGCTCTCTGAAATAGCCCTTAAAAGCTGCTCAGTTCAAGGGCAATTAGAGATGCTGATATTGTCACTGGCCAGATATGTTTATTGAAGCCAATCAGGTGGAGAAGAAGAAGGAAAGGAGAACATTTTGTCCCAGAATTCCTCCTCTTTCTTCCCTTCAGCTGCAGTGGCAGGATGGACAGATGACCGGCTCCAGCAACCTTCCAAAGCCCTTGCTCGACCGTCTCTTTCACCTTCCCTGAGCAGCAGGAGATCAGATCTCTTGGGCTGTTTCTGGCTTTAGCGCTTGGTCCCATCTATCATAGGGTATATCTACCAAACATTACCCAACATTACAGGAACAGAGCAGGACTAGTCCATGAGAGATTAATGTCCATGGCCTGATCTTCACCACAGAGATCACCCTGTGTTGGTAAAGAAAACTACATGGCTGTTTTTATCGATGTAACAATTTTGATTAGTCTCCTAAAGATCACTGTTGTGTTTTTGCCAGGCAACGGACAGCATTGATGCTTCACTGGTTGCCTGTAAGATCCTGAAGAAGATGTCCTGTGAGGAGAATGACACAGACCTGTCTGAGGAAATGGAAGAACTGGCCCAGGAATATGAGGATCGAGCTGTCGGTAGGCTGGAGCCTAAGGTGGTTTGGATATCTGTCTTGAGAGCAGGCTACTCATGGCTTCTGAGCACATTCCATGTAGAATATGGCCACACAAGACACAGTTTCCTCCACTCTAAACGTTTTATTTTTGTGCTCCTTCCTTGGATAATATGAAAGAATCATAGAATGATTAAATCTATGAGTTGAAGGAAAGAAGAGCGGCACTGTGGCTCAGTAGTTAATACTGCTGCATCACAGTGCCAGAGACACTGGTTCTGCTCCTTGGGAAACTCTCTGTGTGGAGTTTGCACATTCTCTCCATGTCTGCGTGTGTTTCTGCCAGGTGCTCTGGTTTACTTCCACAGCCCAAAGATATGCAGGTTAAATGGCCTCGCCATGCTAAATTGCCCATAGCATCCAAGGATGCACAGGCTAGGTGGGTTAGCCATAGTAAATATTGGATTATGGAGATAGGGTGCAGGGCTGGGTCTGGGTGGGATGTTCTTTGGAAGGTTGGTGCAGACTCGATGGGCTGTAACTGTAGACTCTATAAAACCTTCCTTACCAACTGATGGGGAATTGGGGGGATGTTGTTTGGTACAATGGGATGGTGTGTGCTCCTGTGTCTTGAGTTTGAGGATCTCATTGGTCATGGGAGCTCTGGATTGTCTGGACAGAATCAGAATTTGAAGAGATGCTGAATTCACCAGAATAAAAGACCATGAATAGAATGTTGGTCTTACGATGGGAGATACAGAAGACAAGATTTCAGAATTAGTGTTGAAATTCAGTCATGGGATGTGGGCATCGGTCTTTGGGCAAGCATTTATTACCCATCCCTAGTTGCCCTTGAGAAAGTGGTGTTGAGCTGCCTTCTTGAACTGCTGCAGTCCATGTGCTGGAGGTAGACCCACAATGTCATTAGGGAGGCAATCCAGTATTTTGACACAGTGACACTGAAGGAACGTTGATATATTTCCAAGTCAGGATGGTGAGTAGCTTAGAGGGGAACTTGCAGGTGGTGATGTTGCCATGCATCTGCTGCTTTTGTCCTTCTAGACGGAAGTGGTCATGGGTCTGGAAGGTGCTATCTAGTGATCTTTGGTGAATTCCTGCAGTGCATCTTGTTAGATAGTTCACACTGCTGCCACTGGTAGTGAAGGGTCTGAGTGCTGATGGTGATTGATATGATGCCAATCCAACGGGTTGCTTTGTCCTGAATGGTACCAAGCCTCTTGAGTGTACTCATCCAGTCAAGCGAGGAATATTCTAACACATTCGTGACTTGTGCCTTGTAGATGGTGGACAGACTTTGTGGAGTCAGCAGGTGAGTTATTCAATGAAAGATTCATAGCCTCTGAATCTGCTCTTGAAGCTTTTGTATTTATATGGTCATTCAAGTTCAGTTTCTCGTTAAAGGAAGCCCCAGTGTTGTTGACAGTGGTGATTGAATGTCTGGGATTGATTGTCAGATTCTCTTTTGCTAGAAATGTTATTGCCTGGCATTTGTGTGGAGTAAATGTTACTTGTCACTTGTCAGTCTGAGCCTGGATACTGTCCAGCTCTTGCAGCATTTGGACATGGACTGCTTCTTCATCCAAGGAGTGGTGAATTGTGCTGAACATTGTGCAACCATCAGTGAACAATCCCACTTCCACTTATGATGGAAGGAAGATCATTGAATGAAGCAGCTGAAGATGGTCGGGCCTAGGACACTACCAAGAGTACCTCCTGCAGAGATGTTCTGGAATATTATTCGACCTCTGAGAGCTATAACAAAGTGCTTATCAATGGCCCAACAAAAAAATCCAACCAGTCTCTTCTCAGCACAACTGCTGATGGACAGTATATGTTAGCTTTCTGGTGCCAGTTACATTCTGAGGATAGATTTTTCAAAAAAGGAATGTAAAAATGTCAAAGTTCAAGTTGTGCAGTGCAGTGCAGACTGTACAGCTTTGTTGTCTTAAAGGGTCCAGCATGGCCATTCACTGTGAAACACTTTTGACATGGTTTTATACTCTATCATAACTATAATCTGATTTACCAGTTCTGGGCAATTATAATTTTTTTTCTGTGTCTTAATTTTAATTGTTGTTTCTTTAACAAAAGGGTTATTCACAGAGTGTTATAGGAAACACACCAAGCGAGCACAGAAGCTGCTAATTCGGGTGTCGCGTACCTGGGGGAATACAACTTGCTTGCGTCTGGCATTAGAAGCTGAAAGCCAGAAGTTCATGGCACTTGGAGGTGTTCAGGTCTGACTCCAGTCTGGTTTGGGAAGTTGGTAACTGGGATGAGGTGCTTGAGGGCTGAACAGGAAGTGGGATTAACTGGATGCCTCATTGTCCAGTGCGTTATCTAGGTCTCTGGATTAACTGAATTACCTCCTCTTATGTTATAACCATTTTCACTTTCCAGCCCAGTGTAATTTCATCTAAAATTCCACTCTCCCTCACATCTCCTTTCGTTAGGAGCTTGCATTTACATAGCACTTTCCACAACCACCAGATTTCACAAAATGCCTTACAACCAATGAAGTACTTTGGAAGAGATAGTAGGAACTGCAGATGCTGGAGAATCTGAGATACCAAGGTATAGAGCTGGATGAACACAGCAGGCCAAGCAGCATCAGAGGAGCAGGAAGGCTGACCTTTCAGGCCTAGACCATTCTGCAGAGATAGGGAAGGGGAAGGGGGTTTTGAAATAAATAGGGAGAGGGGGGAGGCGGATAGAACATGGATAGAGGAGAAGATAGGTGGAAGGGAGACAGTCAGGTCAAAGAGGCGAGGATGGAGCCAGTAAAGGTGAGTGTAGGTGGGGAGTTAGGGAGGAGATAGGTCAGTCAAGGGAGGACGGACAGGTCAAGGGGGCGGGAGGAGGCTAGTAGGTAGGAGATGGGGGTGGGGCTTGAGGTGGGAGGAGGGGATACGTGGGAGAAAGGACAGGTTAGGGAGGCGGGGACAAGCAGGGCTGGTTTTGGGATGCGGTAGGGAGAGCTTGTGAAGTCCACATTGATACTATTGGGCTGCAGGGTTCCCAAGCGGAATATGAGGTGCTGTTCCTGCAACCTTCAGGTGGCGTCGTTGTGGCACTGCAGGAGGCCCAGGATGAACATGTCATCTGAGGAATGGGAGGGGGAGTTGAAATGGTTTGTGACTGGGAGGTGCAGTAGAGGAGGCCACAACAGGAACAGCGGATACAGTATACCACATTTGCAGATGTGCAGGTGAACATCTGCTTGATGTGGAAAGTCTTCTTGGGGCCTGGAATGGGAATGAG
The DNA here is from genome assembly GCA_024137785.1 of Ginglymostoma cirratum. Classification (NCBI taxonomy): domain Eukaryota; kingdom Metazoa; phylum Chordata; class Chondrichthyes; order Orectolobiformes; family Ginglymostomatidae; genus Ginglymostoma; species Ginglymostoma cirratum. Next base: position 137,129 of record JAHRHZ010000173.1, read on the forward strand.
GGGGGAGGTGTAGGGGCAGGTATAGCACTTCCTGTGGTTGCAGGGAAAAGTGTCAGATGTGGTGGGGCTGGAGGAGAGTGTGTAGCGGACAAGGAAGTCCCAGAGACAGTGGTGGTGTAGTCCTTGTTGTACTGTGGGAAAAATTAGAGCCAGGCCTGTAATCAGCAAGAACCCATGAGCAACAATATGCAACATCCACTGTCTTCGTATTGCTGATTAGGGGTAAATCTTAGCCAGGGCACCAGGGATAAATTGTTCCCAAGAATTGTACCATGGAATTTTTTTACACCAACCAGAGGTGGCAAATGGAAACGAAGGGGAGTGGATAGCCTAATTGTGTTATTGCTGGACTGTTAATCCAGAGATCCAGATAATGCTCCAGAGACCTGGGTTCAAATTCTACCATGGGCTGAAAATCTTGAATTAAGATTCAAATGATGACCACTGTTATTGTCAGAAAAAACGTATCTGGTTCACCAAAGACCTTTATGAAAGGAAACTGCCGTATTCACTGACCAATGACTTCAGACCCACAGCAATGTGGTTGACTCTTATCTGTCCCCAGGGATGGAAATAAATGCTGGCCTAGCCAGTGATGCCTTCATTCCGTGAATTAAAAAAACAAGATTTATCAATTCATCCAAAAGACAGCATGTCCAGCAGACCCTCAGGACTTCATTGACCTTGGGTTTTCTGTTCAAGGATGGAATGAGACTTGAACCTAAAGCCTTATCACTCAGAGACGAGAGTGCTACCAACTGAACCACAGCTTTGGAGCAGGAGGAGGCTATTCACCAAAATCATGGATACTCAGTGGCCTAACTCCATATACTGTACTGTTTCTAATACATTCAGTTAACAAAACTGTAGTCACCTCTCTTGTAAAATAAGTGCTGAATCTGGCAGCAGTTTCATGTTTCCTAGTATTTACTACTTTCACTCCTGCAATTATAATTTTGCGATTATATTCCGGAAACTTGACATTCCAAGTATAAGAAATGGTTTTTTGCTATCAAAGCATTTTTGTCACTCTCAATACCTTAAAAATTTAGATTAATTATCTCCTACTCTTCTACAATTCTATGTTTACAGCCTTAGTTTGGGTAATCTCCTGTGATTTAAACAATGGTGTCAAATTATTGTTTTGATAAATCTTAATGGCTCTGTCCCAGGTTACAAAGCAGTTCCCAGTAATGCTCACCAGAACAAGTCAAGATATGGTTAAAGCAACACTTTGTAAAGTTAAAGCATGACTCCTACAAATTTCTATTCTGGTGCTCTCCAGAACAAAGGCCAACAATCCATTCAGTTTTCTGATGATTCTTGTACTTGTTCATAACACTTTACTGATCTATACACCTGGATTGCCAATGTACCTTGTTGTATCCTTTTTGGGACCAATCTGAATGACTCCACATTTGTCTAATCTAACAGTATTGCCTGTATAATAACATTAGCTTCACTTCAACTGTACTGCTTTACAATGCTGGCTCATGCTGGATCTCTATTTGCCAACTTCTCAGATAATGGACAGATGCGAGTAACTTTCCATTTGAAAAGAATGTCCCCTAAATCCAGAGAATTATGAGGGCAAAATAAAAATGCAAGATTGTCATTCTTCTCTTTTTCCTTCCTCCTTCTCCTTCAGCAGTTCCTGATTGGCAGTTGGCTTATGTGGCGCTGGCCGTTGTTGGCACAGTTTGCATGGTCCAGCCTCTAACCACTGCAGCTGTTGCAGGAAAGCATTGCCAGCTGGCAGTGGACCATTGTTTATATCCTTGTTCTGTGATCATAAGGCAGCAGTATGGTCTAAGTATAGAGTTTGTAGTGAAGTGGCTGCCTGCAACATGAGTTTCTCTTCACAGAGGTCACATAAGTATGGCAGAGCATAAAACACTTTTGTATGAGATTGCATTTTGCTCCAAACACATTCCATTCATACTTGCCTTCCTTTGCCTTCTCCTGCAGGGACTGCTGACTAAGATCTGGTGGGGTGAGCTCTCTGTTGACACCAACACATGGCAGGTACTGCTCTGCCTTCTTCTCTGGCCCGCAATTTACTCCAACCTCATCACTTTCAGGTAGGACACCAATCACAAGGCCCATTGACAGGCTATGTCAATGCCAACCTCCAATCTCTTTGTGTTCAATGATGAGAAAGGGTGCTGCTTGGGCACTGAGGTCAAAGGTTCTGCCCACAAAGGGGAAAGGAATTGAATATATCCCAGCTCATAGCCTTGTCGCTAAGCTGTCTCATCCCTGGGACTATTTTGGTGAATCTCTGTATTCTCTCGAAAACCCTCACATCCTTCCTAAAGTGTCATGACCAGAACAGGACGCAATAACCAAGCTGTAGCTGAACCAGAGCTTTATTGAAATTTAGTATAACTTCCTGGCCTTTTGTTGAAAATCTGGTTATCAAGCCAGGACCTTCACTAACTCCTCTCACACAATGTGTCCTGTCATTATCAAGGCGCTCCTCTGCCCCTGCACACTTTTAGAACTGTGCCATTCAATCTTTATCACTTCACCCTATCCCCTCAACCAAAGTGCACCATCTAACACTTTTCTGTGTGAAAGCCCATATCCTACTTTTCTGCTAGGCTCTCCCTGGCCTATTGTAGTTGAATAGTATCATCATAACTGTTAGAAATACATCCTTGTTTAGCATGAAGGACTAATTTTGACACTGCATTCAAATATCAAAGACAGTGATTCTTGCACTGACTCATGGACAATATTAGAGTCCACCATTGTCCAGTCTAATAGCCAGTTACCCTGGTTTTCTGCATCTTTAAGGCAATTTGTATTTATCCCAGTTATTACAGACCCTCCTAATCAACGAGCCTTAACCAGCCTTTTATATGGGACTTAGCCAAAATCCATGTGGACAGTCTACGTCAATTTGCCTTTATCAGCTTGTCTCCTATTCTTCAGAAAATCCAGATTTTTAAGAATGGTCTGACTTTTACAAATCTCTACTGGCTTTCCTTATTAAATGAAATCTGTCCAAAAGGCTGTTCAGTATTTCCCTGATGACCATTTCTAAACCTTGATCCACTGCTGAGGAGAAACTGACCAGCTTGTAGTTACTGACAGAGTCCTTACACAGTTTCTTCATTTCTCCATTTGACAATCTTTTGATACCTACCTAGAGAAGACTGGGAACATTTATGATAAGCCTGTCTGTTTTCTCCACCCTAACTTTGCTTAGCAACTTGGGGTTGAAATCAGCCTAGCAACCTAACCATTCTTTTCCAAGGCATCCTGCTGGACAGTGTTCACCTCCTCCACTTCTATGACCATCTCCACTTCCACTAATATACTGTCGGCATCCTCTTCCTTACTAAACACAAGTACAAAGTAATTATTAAAGGACTCTACTATAGCCCGTCACTCTCATTTTCCATCACACGTTCTTACCACTCACCCCTACCACTCTTGCGTAGCATTCACATCTGGTGGAAACTTCTGAGCTCCCTTTTCAGTTAGCTACCATTTGACTCTCATATTCCTAACCCCCCCAATCCGAAAGTCCTATTTCCCCCACGCAACCCCCCCCCCACCCTATTGTATTTAGCTTGGCGTTGGCTTGAGGAATTCCCCTGACATTGATCATCCATCCCTTAGCATCATGTTCCTGACCCCCCTTTTCATCTAAGGGCTTTGGCACCTTTCTTCACACACCGTGTCAGTACGTGCACGGTGGAGTTTAATGCAGAGAAGTGCAAAAGGAATCAATTTGGTAGGAAGGAGGCAGCGAGACTTTAATTAAGGGTCCAATTGTAAAGTGGTGCTGCACCAGAGGAACCTGGGTCATTATGTTTCTAAGGCATTAAAAGTAACACAACAACTAATAAATCCTATCGTCTTGATATAGAGACATGGCGTACAAGAGCAAAGTGTTTATGTGAAACCTGTACAGAATACTGGTTCAGGCTCAGCTGAAGAATCACACTTAGCTCTGGGAACCCCACTTTAGGAAGGATGTGAAGACATTAGACAGAGAATGTAGCCAAGATTTAGGAGAATGGTATCAGGAATAAGGAATTTCAGTTTTGAAGACAGATTGACGAAGTTTGGGCTGTCTTCTTCAAAGAGAAGACAGAGACGTGATTTGATTGAGCTGTTTATAAGCACAGAGTGGATAGGGAGAATCTGTTCTCAATGGAAGGATAGCGAAGCAGAGAGCACAGATTTAAGGTATTTTATCAGAAGCAGCTATGGTAACATGAGGAGAAATGTTTTCATGCAGTGAGTATGATCATGATCTGGAATATGGTGCCAGAGATTGCTGTGGAGTTTATTTGAATTGAGACCTTCATGAGAGAATTGGATCATTATCAGAAAAGGAAGAATGTGAAGAGTTACAGGGAGAAAGCCAAAATGTTTCAAGGTTCTCCACAATTCTCCACCAAGCAAGACACCATGAGGAATCCCATTGACTGAGACCCCTTACAAAAGACGTTAATTGCTGTTTTTTGGGTATGACTCTCAAAGGCAAGGAGTTGTTCATCCATGCATGCCTGCACAAAGGTGTTCAAAATCCAGCCCATTGACAAGATCACTCTTAGTGGCAGATATTGATATGTTGGAGGTAACTCAAAGCCCTGGAAGGATTATGCTAGCCATACCACGAGATGGCCCCTCAGGTGGGCTTCACTGACACTCTTCTTTAATTGCCTTCAGTAACTGTCCCCACTTCACTTCTCCATAGCTGCTACCCAGCCTGTTACATCTTAGATTTCTCTTCCACTGTCCCGTTCCAATGCACCCCCTGTCCTCACCATTGACTCATCCTTGCCTGTTCTGGACTAAACTGCAGGCAGCCCTCCCTCCTGCCCTCCCTCATGGCATCAAGCTAAATGAGGGAAATCTCAGACATAATGATGCAGCTTCCAACTGTAGCATGCTGCATCAAATCTTCTTTTACCCTCACTGGGAGAAGTGGACTAGGACTGTCCATTGGATTTTCCCCATGGATCAAACCAATTTCTCCCTCTATCCATTTGCTGGCCACTGGTGCTGGAAAGAGATGTCATTGGATGTGATTCTCAGAGTTGGGTGTTATGAGGGCAGCAGGTTGGGTTTGGTGCTGCAGGCAGGGAAAAGAAATCCAGGTCCCTACGGTCCAGACAGGCAGTTTGAGTTTGTTGCATTGAAGCTTTCTCCAACATTTGTGCCTGGTGCCTGCTAATGCTAATAGACCCAGTCAAGTATCAGTTACCTGGAGAGACAATAGTCCTAGAAAATCTCACAAAACAAAATCATTTTCCTTTCCAGGCAGGATGAAGAATGGAGAAAGAAAAAGCTATCCAGTGATAATGAGCTGATTGCCAACCTTCCTGAAAACAGCAATGTCAAACTTCGCACAGGACAACATTCCATCTCACGGTTAGTGCAGTACAGCAACTTAGCAACTCACATCCGTCACACTCCCTGACACTCTCTTCCTCCTCATCACCTCCCTGTTTCCTTCCTTCACTGTCTCATTCCCTTTCTTACCCCTTTGCCTTTTTCATAACTTTTCTTTCTCTATGTCCATCTCGCACAATATGTTTCTTCTTCTCTCCTTCTTTGTCTTGTTTCAAGAAACTGAAAAACAAGGGAAAACAGCAAGAAACATAAAATGGACTGTAACGGCTTCCATGCTTATGTGAAAAGGAAAATATTAGCAAAGAAAAATGTGGGCTGACTAAAAGAAGACAGAAGAAAAAAAATTCCTGGAAATATTAGAGATCTAAAGACCAGTGAGAATGGGGAACAGAAAGAATTTAGTGTTAGTAAAAATGTACTACTGGAGATGTGATTGAAAATTGATAAATTCCTTAGACTTGATGACCTCCATCCCAGAGTACTGAAAAGGGTAGCTATGGATGGTCACCTTTCAAAATTCTAAAGACTCTGGAACAGTTCCTGTGGGGAGTGGAAGGGAGAAAATGTAATCTCATTCTTGAAGAAAAAGAGGGAGAGAGATAATTCGGAACTACACACTTTAGTTTGATGTCAACAAGAAGGAAAGTACTAGAATCTATTATAAAGGACATGTTAACAGCACACTTCAAAAGTAATAATTGGCCAGAATCAAAGTGGATTTATGAAAGAAAAATCATATTTGACAAACTTTTTTGAGGATGGAGCTAGCAGAAAAGGTGCAGAGGCACCAGCATATTTGCTGTAACTGAATTTTCAGAAGGCTTCAAATAATGAACAAACAAGAGGGTGGTAAACACGTGGGATTGGGAATAATAAACTGAAATGGATTGAGGATTGAAAGAAGAGTGTAGGAATAAATAGGTAATTCTTCAGTTTGCAGAGTGCAACCAGAGGTGTCACAAAGATCAGTGCTTGGACCCCAGCTGTCCACAATCCATATCAATGTGAAGATGTGGGGATCAATTACAATATTTCTAAGTTTGCAGATGATATAAAACTTGGTGGGAACATGAGTTGTACAGAGGATGCAAAGAGACATTAGACATTTAGAAAGACTGAATGAGTGGTGAAGGATATGGCAGATGGAGTATAATGTAGACATGTGTAAGCTTATCTACTTTTGGAAAGAGGAATGAAGATGCAGAATATTTCTTGAATGAACTGACTTTGGAAAGTGTTCATATCCAAAGGGACGTGGGTGTCCTTGTTCATAAACTAACATGTTGGTGCAGCAAGCTATTTGTGATGTAAATATATCACGAGCACAGTAGCAAGGTTGTGTAGCTTCAAGTGTAAAGAACATAGGTAAGACAACATCTGGAGCATTGTGTACAGTTCTGGTCCACTGCCTAAGGAAGGATATATATATGCAGGATTTATGTAATGGAGGTTTATCAGACTGAATCAGGGAATGGTGAGACTGTGCTATGAGAAGAGATTGAAGAGATCGAACCTGTGTTCACTGGAGTTTAGAAGAATGGGAGAGGATCTCATAGAAATGTATAAAATTCTTAAAAGAATAGACAGAGCAGATATAGAAACGATGTTTACCATGTTTGTGGGGTCTAGAACCAGGGGATACAGTCTCAGAATAAGGTATAACTATTCAGGACTGAGATGAAGAGAAATTTCTTCATTCAAAAGGTGGTGAATTTTTGGAATTCTGTATCCCAGAGTCTGTGGACACTTGATCATTGAGTAAGTTTAGGACAAAGATTGTTGGATTTCAAATGAGTAATGATGTCAAAAGACAAAGGGGAAGCCCTTGAATATCACCTTAGGATGGATTTTCAGTCATGACCTTATTGAATAGTGGAACAGGCTTGAGGGCTGAATAGCCACCTCCAGTCTCTATTATCAATGTTCCTATGCTTGTTTTATCATTGACACGCTCTATCAAGCCCCATATATCACCTTTCCTGTGTTTTCCTATCTTTTTATCTTCACCTGTACTTATTTTTAATCTGTGTTCGAAACACAAGAAGTAGGAGAACGAATACATCCTAGATTGAGCCTGCTGTATCGTTAACCAAGGTCAGAGCTGAAGTTTCACGTCACTTTACAACATTCTTTGAATCTAGTCTCTGTGCCCTCTATGCCCTTAGTGACCAAAGACCTAGAGGCCTCGTTAATGAATGTACTTATCGACAGATCATCCTGAATCTCTGGGCTGGAGAATTCCAAAAGCTAGCCAACCCTCTGCCTCTCCATCACTTTCTCTGTATCTTCGGCATGCTCTCTTCCTTAATGTCTCTATCATCCTCATACTCTCCCTGTCTGTGTCATTCTCCATGTCTCTCTCTTGCATACTGTCTCACTATCACTCTCACTCTCTCTCGCTCTCTTGTCTCTCTCTGACTGTCTCAGTCTCTCTCTCACTCTGTGTCACTCTGTCTCTCTTGCTCTCTCTGCTGCTTTCATTGACTCTCTATCTCCCTGTCACTCTCGCTGTCTCTCCATTGCTCTTTCTATGTCTCTTTCAAGCTCTTTCTCTCTCACTCTCTGTGTCTCTCCCTCATTCTCTCTATCTCTTCTATATTCTATTCCTCACTCTCCCGCTGGCCTCATATTCTCTGTCTCTCTCCATCATGCTCTGATTCTGTCTCTTTCTCTCACTGTCTGTGTCTCTCTCTTGCGCTCTCTGACTCACTGCCATTCCATCCCCCATGCCCATCTTCTCCATGTCCTCCATGACACTCTGTATCTCTGATGTGCAGGTGCCAGTGCAGGTATTGGGCTGGGGTGGACAGAGTCAGAAATCACACAACACCAGGGTATAGTACAACAGGTTTATTTGAAAACACAAGCTTTCAGAGCCTCAGTCCTTCTTCAGGGGCTAGTGAGAGAGCTAGTATCAGACACAGAATTTATAAGTAAAAGATCAAAGGTTCACACCATTGATGAGGATGTACTAAACAAACCTAAGATTAATCAATTAGAAGGTTTTAATTTATTAATATGTATCTGTAAATCCCCAGATTCCTTTCAAGTCAAAGTCCTGAGAGAGCTAGAGGTTTTATCAGAAGGGGTAACATTTTAGGTCAGACAATGCATGTTATGTGTATGTTTAGAATCTGTTTGTGCATTAGTTTGGAATCAGACTGGTTTTATTTCAAAAGTAGGAATTTATAAAACACCATATTGACTGACTGTCTATAAATTCTGCACTTTTTGAACAAACTAAAATGTATCTATAAATACAAATACACCACATAAATTCACGCGCGCGTGCATGTGTGTGTCAGTATGTGTGTTGTGTGTGAGTGAGAGGTGGAGAGAGAGAGTGTGTGTGTGTGTGTGTGTGTCGGTGCACACACGTGTGCATGGGGGAGAGAGTGTGTGTGTGTGTGTGTGTGTGTGTGTGTGTGTGTGTGAGTGTGTGAGTATGTATGCATGCGTGAGAGTGTGTAGTGTAGTGGGGTCACCTGTAGTGCAACATGAACTCAAGCTCCCAGTTGAGGTACCGAACTTGGCTATCAACTTCTGCTTGGCGACTCTGCATTGTTGTGTATCCCCAAGTCCACCTTGGAGGATGTTTACCCAAAGATCCGAGGCCAAACATCCTTGACCGCTGAAGTGTTCCCCCACCAGGAGGGAACATGCCTGTCTGGCAATTGTTGTGGAGTGTCCATTCATTTAATGGCGTAACATCTGCATGGTTTCACCGATGTACCATGCCTCGGGGCATCCTTGCCTGCATCGTATGAGATAGACAACATTGGCCGACTCACAGGAGTATCTGCTGTGCACGTGATAGGTGGTGTTCCCACATGTGATGGTAGTGTCCATGTCGAAGATCTGACATGTCTTGCACAGGTTACCATAACAGGGGTGTATAGTATTGTGGTCGGTGTTGTCCTGAAGGCTGCTGCAAACAATGGTCTGTTTAAGGTTTGGCAGGTGTTTGAATGTGAGAAGTGGGGAAGATCTTTGCAAGGTGCTCATTGTCACCGATAATGTGTTGAAGGCTGCAAAGAACACTCTCTCTTACACACACACACACACACACACACGCGCGCGCGCGCACACAGGCGTACACACATGCACACAGATACACATGCAGACACACATGAAACTGTGGGGTGAATTTGAATTTGCTGATACATTTTAGTATGTTCAAAAAGCACAGAATTTATAGATAACCAGTCAATATGGCGTTTTATAAATTCCTACTTTAGAAATGAAATCAGTCTGACTCCAAACTAGTACACAAACAGTATCTAAAAAAGGTTTTACAGCCAACATGCATTTTCTGACCTAAATTGTCACCTCTTCTTTACACCGACGAAACCTTTCGTTCTTGCAGGACCATGACTTGAAAGGAATTCGGGGATTTACATATACATATTAATCACTTAAAACCTTCTAACTGATTAAAGACTTAACAGCTTCTTAGATAACACCATGTGGAGCTGGATGAACACAGCAAGCCAAGCAGCATCAGAGGAGCAGGAAAGCTGACGTTTCGGGTCAAGATCCATTTCTGAAGAAGGGTCTCGACCTGAAACATCAGCTTTCCTGCTCCTTTGATGCTGCTTGGCCTGCTGTGTTCATCCAGCTCCACACCGTGTTATCTCAGATTCTCCAGCATTGGCAGTTCCTACTATCTCTGTAACAGCATCTTAGGTTTGTTTAGTACATCCTTATCAATAGTGAGAATGTTTGATGTTTTACTTATAAATTCTGTGTCTGCTAATACCTCTCTCACTAACACCTGAAGAAGGACTGAGGCTCCGAAAGCTTGTGTTTTCAAATAAACCTGTTGGACTATAATCTGTTGTTGTGTGATTTCTGACCTCTCTATCTCTGTTGCACTCTCACTGTTTTTCTGCCATGCTCTCTGTCTCATCCTCGCTCTTTCTCTCTCTGCCTGTCTGTCTCTCGTTTTCTGTTTCACTCAGTCACTCCCTCACCTTGTTGCCTTTCCCCATTGCTCTTCCTGCCTCTCTCCCCTGCTCTCTGTCCCTCACTCGATCTCTGTCTCTCTCTCACTCTGCTTCTTAACCTATCTCTCCCTCATGGTCTCTCTGTCTCTCCCTCGTGTTCTGTCTCTCTGTTTCTCTCTCGTTCTCTCAGTCCTTACCCCATTCTCTCAGTCCCTTCTCACTCACTCTCTGCTAGTCTTCCTCACATTCTCTCCAACCCTAACTCTCTTTTTCTTCCTTGCTGACTCTCTCTCTCTCTTTCTCTCTCTTCACCTTGCTCTCATGCGCTCCCTAGCTCTTTCTTCCTAATTCATTGCGTCCCTTTCTCTCACTCCTTGTGTGTTTCTCCCTTTCTCTCTCGCTCTCACCTGCTCTGTATCTCCCACTCTCGCTTTATTTCACCCATTCTCTCTGCTTCTCACTCTCTTTCTGTCCCACTTTCACTCTCCTTCTGTCCCTCCCTTGTTCTCTCTCTCTCTGTCTCCCTCTCATTTTCTCTCTCTCCAACCCCTTCTCTCTGTCCCTCCGTTGTTCTCTCAGACTCTGCCTCACTATCTCAGACTCTGCTTTACTCTGTCTCTCCCTTGCTCTGTCTTGTCTCTCCCTCTCGCTCTCACTGTCCCTCTCCCTCACTCTCCCTGTCTCTCTCTCTCACTCTCTCACTCTTTTGCTCACTGTCTCTCTCTCTATCTCCCCCCTTCATGCGCTCTCTCTCTCCCTATCGGGTCTCGTTCTCTTGTCCTCATGCTCTCTCTCAAGCGTCCTTGATCTCTCTCTCTCCCCTCCTAGGGCTCTCTCACTCCCACTCGTTCTCTCTCTCTCTCTCTCTATCTCTCTCCATCTCTGTCCTTCCCTCATTCTCTCGGTCCCTCAGTCATTCTTTTGGTCCGTCCCTCATTCTCCCAGTCTCCCCCTCTCTCTTTGTCTCTCCCTCACTTTCTCTCTCTGTTACTCTCCCTCACATTCTCTCCAACCCTAACCTTCTGTCTCTCCCTTGCTCACTCTCTCTCCCTTTTGGGGTCTCTCTCTCACTCTCTTTCTCTCCCCTTCATGCTCTCTCTATCTCTCTCCACTGTGCTCTCTTTCTCTTCCTCACATTCTGTCTCTCTCTCTCTGTTGCTCCCATGCTTGCCCTTGCTCGTTCTCCCTAATTTCTTCCCGCTGTCTCTCTCGCTTCTACTGTGTCTCTCCCTTCTCTTCTCTTTCTCGCCTGCTCTGTGTCTCCCACACCCGCTCTGTATTCCCCATACCTGCTCTGTCTCCCCAACACTCACTGCCTCCCCCACTCTCTACCAGCCTCTACCTCGCTCTCTCTGAACATAAGAACATAAGAACTAGGAGCAGGAGTAGGCCATCTGGCACCTCGAGCCTGCCCTGCCATTTAATAAGATCATGGCTGATCTTTGAGACTCAGTTTCACTTACCCGCCCATTCACCATAACCCTTAATTCCTTTACTGGTCAAAAATTTATCTAGCCTTGCCTTAAAAACATTCAGTGAGGTAGCTTCAACCACTTCACTGGGCAGGAAATTCCACAGATTCACAACCCTTTGGGTGAAGAAGTTCCTCCTGACCTCAGTCCTACACATGCTTCCCTTTATTTTGAGGCAATGCCCTGTAGTCCTAGTTTCACCTGCTAGCGGAAACAACCTCCCTGCCTCCACTTTATCTATTCCCTTCATAATCTTATATGTTTCTATAAGATCTCCCCTCATTCTTCTGAATTCCAATGAACATAAGCCCAGTCTACTCAGTCTCTCCTCATAATCCAACCCTCTCAACTCTGGGATCAACCGAGTGAATCTCCTCTGCACCCCCTCCAGTGCTTGTATATCTCTTCTCAAGTAAGGAGACCAAAACTGCACACAGCACTCCAGGTGTGGCCTCACCAGGACTCTATACAGCTGCAGCATAGCCTCCCTCTTTTTAAACTCCATCCCTCGAGCAATGGCAGACAAAATTCCATTTGCCTTTTTAATCACCTGCTGTACCTACAATCCTACCTTCAGCGATTCATGCACAAGGACACCCAAGTCCCTTTGCACGGCAGCGTGCTGCAATTTTTTACCATTTAAAACACAGTCCATTTTGCTGTTATTCCTACCAAAATGGATGAAGTCACACTTATCAACATTGTACTCCCTCTGCCTGACCTTTGCCCACTCACTTAGACTATTTATATCCCTCCTCAGACTTTTAGTGTCTTCTACACACTTTGCTCTACCACTCACCTTAGTGTCATCTGCAACTAGTGTCACCGCACTTAGTCCCCAACTCCAAATCATCTATGTAAATTGTAAACAATTGAGGTCCCAACACTGATCCCTGAGGCACTGACCACCAACCAGAAAAACACCCATTTACCCCTACTCTTTGCTTTCCACTGGTCAACCGATCCTGTATCCATGCCAATACGTTACCTGTAATACCATGCCACTTTATCTTATGTAGCAGCCTTTGGTGTGGCACCTTGTCAAATGCCTTCTGGAAATCCAGATACACCACATCCACAGGTTCCCCATTGTCCACCATGCAAGTAATGTCCTTAAAGAATTCCACCAAATTAGTTAAACATGACCTACCCTTCATGAACCCATGCTGGGTGTTCCCAATGGGACAATTTACATCCAGATGTCTTGCTATTTCTTCCTTAATGATAGATTCAAACATTTTCCCACTACTGAAGTTAAGCTAACTGGCCTATAGTTACCTGCTTTTTGTCTACTTCCTTTTTTAAACAGTGGCGTCATATTGGCTGTTTTCCAACCTGTGGAACCACCCCAGAGTCCAGTGAATTTTGGTAAATAATTACTAGTGCATTTGCTATTTCCCCCATCACCTCTTTCAGTACCCTGGGATACATTCCATCAGGGCCAGGAGACTTGTCTACCTTTAGCCCCATTAGCTTGCCCAGCACTGCCTCCTTAGTGATAATGATAGTTTCTAGGTCCTCACCTGCTATAACCTTCTTGCTATTAGTTTTCGGCATGTTATTTGTGTCTTCCACTGTGAAGACCAACACAAAATAACTGTTTATTGTCTCGGCTATTTCCTCATTTCCAGTCATTAAATTGGCCTTCTCATCCTCTAAAGGACCAATGTTTACCTTCGCCACTCTTTTACAATTTACATATTTATAGAAACTTTTGCTACCTGTTTTTATATTCTGAGCTAGTTTACTCTCATAATCTATCTTACCTTTCTTTATAACTTTTTTTGTGGCTTTCTGTTGGCCTTTAAAGATTTCCCAGTCTACGAGTTTCCCACTACTCTTTGCCTTTTTGTATGTGTGTTTTTTCAATCTGATGCTTTCCTTTATTTCCTTAGACATCCATGGCTGGCTCTCTCTTTTCCTATAGTTCTTCCTTATCACTGGAATATACTTATGCTGAGCACTGTGAAAAATTGTTTTGAAAGTCCTCCACTGTTCCTTAATTGGCCCACCATAAAGTTTTTGCTCCCATTCAACCGTAGCTAACTCCTTCCTCATTCCTTCATAGTCTCCTTTGTTTATGCACAGGACATAGGTACTGGATTTAACCTTCTCATGCTTCACCGGTTTTTTAAATTTGACCATACTGTGATTGCTCCTTCCGAGAGGATCCGTAACTGTGAGATCATTATTTATTCCTGTCTCATTACACAGGACTAGATCTAGGATAGCTTGCTCCCTCATAGGTTCCATTACATATTGTTCAAGGATATTATTGCGGATGCATTCTAGGAACCCCTCCTCAACACTGCCATGACCGACCTGGTTTGACGAATCAATATGTAGATTAAAATCCCCCACGATAATTGCTGTACCATTTTTACATGCATTAGCTATTTCTATGTTTATTGCCTGCCCCACCATGATGTCGTTATTTGGTGGTCTATAGACAACACCTATCAGTGACTTCTTCTCCCTGCTATTCCTAATTTCCACCCAAATGGATTCATCGTTTTGTTCAGTAGAACCTATATCATCTCTCACTACTACCCTGATATCATCCTTAAAAATCAGTGCAAGACCACCTCCCTTACCTTCCTGTCTGTCCTTCCAAACAGTTTGATACCCCTGGATATTTAACTCCCAGTCATGACCGTCCTGTAACCATGTCTCTGTAGTGGCCACTAAATCATACCCATTTGCCATGATTTGCATCTGCCTCTCCCTTTCCACCTCTATCCTCCCTCACTTTCTCTGTCCCTCCGTCACTCTCTGCTTTAATCCCTCACTGTCCCTGTCCCTCCCTTACACTCTTTCTCTGCCCCTCACTTGCTCTCTTGGACTCTGTCTTGCTCTGTCCATCTCTCCCTCTCGCTCTCCCTGTCTCTCTTCCTCGCTCACCCTGTCTCTCTTTCATTCTCTTGCTCATTTGCACACTGCCTCTCACACTGTCCGTTCTCACACTGTCTCCCCATTGAGCTCTCTTTTTCTCACTCTCATACTCTCTCTCTTCCCCTCACTCTCGCACTCTCTCTCCCCATCGTGCTGTCTCTGCCTTTCCCTCACTCTCTCTGCATTTCCCTGACTCTGTCTCTCCTTCAGTTTCTCTGTCTCTCTCCCTTTCGCTCTCTGTCCCTTGCCCTCACACTCTCTGACCCACTCCTTCATGTTCACTGTATCCCTCCCACTCTCTGTCTCCCTCCCGCTCTCAGTCTCCCTCCCGCTCTCAGTCTCCCTCATGTTCTCTGTTTGCCTCACTCTCACCATCCCTTCCTCTGTCTCTTTCCCTC
>JAHRHZ010000173.1:152222-201565 GCA_024137785.1 Ginglymostoma cirratum
CTCCTTCTCTCTCTCCCTCGCATTCTCTCTCTCCCTCCATTGCTCTCTCTGTCTCTCTCCTTCGCTCTCTCTGTCTCTCCCCCCATTTCTCTCTCTCAATCACACTCTCTCTCTTTCTTTCCTCTCTCTCCAGCCCTCACCCCTCACTCTCTTTCTCTCCCTTGTTCACTCTGTCTCCCTTGTGGGCTCTCTCTCTCTTCCCCTCGCTCTCTTCTTCACTCTCTTTCTTCCTTGCTTTCTCTGTCTTCCTTGCTCTCCTACTCTCCCTTGCTCTCTGTCTCTCCCTTGCTATCTCTGTCTCTCCCTTGCTATCTCTGTCTCTCACTCGCTCTCACTGTTTCTCACCTTGCACTCTTTGTTTCTCACCTTACTCTCTCTGTCTTTCCCTCACTCTCTCTGTCTCTCCCACAGTTTCTCTGTCTCTCTCCCTCGCACTCTCTGTCATTCAATCACGCTCTCTTTCTCTTTCCCTCTTTCTCTCTTCCCCCTCTTTCGCTTTTGTTATCTCACTCTTTCCCTCTCTCACTATGTGTCTCTCGCTCTTTTTCTTTCTCTCATTCTCTCTGTCTCACCCTCACTTTCTCTCATCCTCTGACTCCACATCATGGTCTTGCTCTTTCTGTCTCTCTGCCTACAGTCTAGGTGTTTCTCTGCTTTTTCCATCATGACCTGATGTTTTGTTCTCTCTCTTTCCTCTCCCGCAATATTTCTGTTCCTCTTTTTCTGTCTCTTTCATAGTATGTCTCTTTGTCTCTCCATCTTTCCCAATATCTCTATCTCACTCTCTCTTTGCAGTATCACACTCCCTCTCTTTATTCTTTATCAACTCATATTGTCCCTCCTGGCAGAGTCTGATAGGGACAATGTAGAGGGAGTTTTACTCTGCATCTAACTTCATGCTGTACTACTTCTGGAATTGCTGATGGGGAGAGTGTAGAGAGAAGTTTGCTCTGTATTTGTTCCCATTCTGTACCTGCTATGCGAGCATTAGATTGGGAGAATAGGGTTGGAGTTTTACTCTGTGTCTAATCCCGCGCTGTCCCTGTCTTGGTTCTTGGTGCCAATGTGGGGAAGATTTCCGTTCCCTGCTATAAGATCAGTGGGCAGTAAGACTCCAGTTCTGTGATGTCATGTTGCAGTTTATTGAGCTTCCATTTTCTGTTCGTGCTACGTTTGAAGGACTGCCCTGCTGCCTCAATCTGATGATGCCGATTTGAAGCCACTGTCACACTGGCAGAAGCTAAAGACTTTCTACACAGCTCCCGTGGTGGTCTTTTACTGGAATGTCCTGGCCTATTTTGGCTTCCTGTGGCTGTTCTCCTATGTTCTGCTGATTGATTTCCAGGACCAACCTTCAGGAAGGGAATATCTTCTCTATTTCTGGCTGTCTACCCTGGTGTGTGAAGAAATAAGACAGGTGAGGTCTCATCTGCTGGTATATGTGGACAAGGGAGCATGGAGTGCACCAGCTAGCAATCTTCCTAAAGTTCTGTGCTCTCACCCTTTTAAACTTCAATTCATTCTGCATTGATTCCTGGAAATGTTAATTGGGGGTAATATACCGGCATAGATTGAGGATTAGTTAGGCAGAAAGCAGAGTGTAAGAATAAATGGGTTATTCTCAGATTAACAGACTGCGACCAGTAGAGTATTGCAAGGATCAGTGCTTGGGCCCTGGCTGTCCACGATCCATGTCAATGTGAAGATGTAGCGATCAATTGCAATATTTTCAAGTTTGTAGATGAGCTAAAACTTGATGGTTATGTGTTATGTAAAGGATGCAAAGAGGCTTCAAAGGATTTAGATAGACTGAATGTGTGGCTAAGTGTATGGCAGATGGAACATATTGTGGACAAGTATGAGCTTATACACTTTGGTATGAGGAACATGAACAGAGATTGGAAAGTAGTGAAATCCAAAAGGACCCAAGTGATCTTGTTCATTAGTCACTGAAAACTGGCATGTACATGCAAGCAATATATTTGTGATGTATACAATATGTTGGCTCTTATCACAAGAGGATTTGAGCACAGTAACAAGGTTGTCTTACTTCATTTGTATTGAACACAAGTGAGACCATGTCAAGAGCAGTGTGTACAGTTCAGGTCTGCTTGCCTAAGGAAGGATATACTTGCCATAGATGGAGTGCAGCAGAGGTTTGGCAGACTAAATCCTGGGATGGTGGGACTGTTCTATGAGAAGAGATAGAGGAGAATGGGACATAGGACAGAAATGGATACAGTACTCCAGATCAATGGAGAAGGGTGGGAATATAATTTGATAATTTGTGTCAGTCTTTACAGTGGGAGATACTTCAAACATCCCATTAATACCAACGAATAGGGGGGAGGAATTAAGTATCATCATCATCAGACAAACTACACGGGCTAAAGTCAGATAAGTCCCCTGACCCTGAAGGCTTGCATCTCAGGCTCTTAAAAGAAATAGCTACAGAAGTAGGGGTTGCATCGATTGTAATTTTTGAAAAATTGTTGGCTTCTAGGAGAAGTATCAGAGGATTGGTAAAGTACTCATGTGACATCCCTATTCAAAAAAAGAGGGAGGCAAAAAGTGAGTGACTAGACAACAAATAGCCCAGAAATTGCTGCAAGATAGATACGTTTTTAGATTCTGTAGGGATGGAGGGCTATAAGGAAAAGGTGAGAGAATACGGCAGTGATGTAGAGGATCGGCCATGATCATATTGAATGGTTAACCAGGCTGGAAATGCCGAACGGCCTACGCTTGCTCCTATTTTCTTAAACACAGGCCTGGGGATTATGTCCTAGCTGTACAGAGTTCAGTAAAGATGCATTGACATATATGAATGTATGATGTATTTATGAAGAAAGATATGTAAGATTGATATGCTAAAAGACAGGTTATAGAGATATGACGTCATTTGGAACTGTCTATTCCAAACAAAATTGCTGAGGTAATAAGTCCATTGAAATTGTGAAAAATGAGATTTATCATTGTTCAACAAGATTATGAAGACTAAGAACCAAAGCGGGAGAGCAGTCATCATATAATGAAACAGGAGATGTGGTTTGAGGTGTTGAATGTTCTCCTTTTGTTTGGTTGTGCAATATTACTGTGCTCTGTTCCCTCGGGCTTGTCTGATTTCAGCTGTTCTATGATCCGGGTGGTTTCGGCTTCCGGAGAAAGGCCCTCTTGTACATCAGCAGCGCGTGGAATTGTATGGACGTGGCTGCCATCCTGATTTTTGTGATGGGGCTCCTTTGCAGGTTTGTGTCGATTTGATGTTTGAGACTTTTTAACTTCTGTATGTCCAAGGCATGGATTCTCAATGGTTACAGGATTCATTACTTCTACATGGTCAATTACACACCAGCTTCACATGGTCAATCACAAACTCACACGAACTTATATCCAAACTTCACACAGACTTACAAATTCACAAACCGAAATAACTCCACAAAGGCCAGTCTGCCGTCACCAAGCCACCTTTTATATGTGCATAGTACCAGACACTGATCAGCTAGCTCAGTGCCAGCTCCTAGAGTGAACAGAACCCAGATCCAGGTTGTTCTGCCATAACACGTGTTTCGTTAATGCAAATTGACTGTAATGCGATTGATGAATAGTAGACACTGTTTGCACAATATGAACGCTCTGCTGTGCCGGTATGTGATTTTCTAAAGCAATTTTTCATAACATGGTTTTCTAAAGCGCGAGGTCATACAAGAATGCAGCTATCACAATTTAGGAGAATTACCTGTAGCCCTGTTTATATCTGTGAGCCAATACTCCCTGATTGGACCGAATTAATTGTCCCAATTAGGGAATGCATATTTTATGTGATCCACCTGGCTGATGTCATTTCAATCACTGCATCCCACCTTCTGTATGTCATGGGACATAGGCCTGTGCTTTTTCCTGTAGCTTCCCCTGGGGTGTTTTCACATGAGGTCTGGTTCCCCTGACTCTGCCTCGGATACTGATGGTGTGTAGCGGACTGTAGCCTGTCTCTGTCTTGGCCAAAATTCATCATCTTCATGTAGCAATGGCATCGAGGCTGTGACATTTGTCGTGTCCATCTCATCCTCAGAGGTTTCTTTGACACAGGGCAGAGGGGAAGAACTGACGTGTTCTGACAGGGTTGCCAGAAGTTCTGAGGGGCCAGGTATGATTTACTGCTGCTCCATTTGCGAGCTTGCAGCTTTCATGTAGCTCACGTGCTTGTTCTAGACTACCTGTCCTACCTTAACTTTGTACCTCGCATCGACCATGCCTCTTACCCATACAGGGCCATGCCCGTGGTTTTGATACCAAACTTTGTTCTCTGAAGTAAACTGTCTCTCTCTCTCACTTAGAGGAGTGTTGTGTCCGGTTTTGGCATTCCTGATGCCCTTTCACCAGGTGCCAGAGTCTTCTGGCCATTAGCAACTTTACTGGAGGTGTCTCTATTGTTATGTGAAGTGTGGTCCTACAATCAAAAAGGAACTGGGACAGTTTGTTATCGAGTGAAGCTGTAGGCTGTTTCTTTAGGCCTGCAAAATTTTGCTTACTCTTTCTGCCAGACAATTGGACAATGAATGGTTTGGAGCTGTCCTTACATGCAGAATGCCAATCAACTTTAGGAAATAATCAAATTTCCTGCATGTAAGTGATTTCCCATTGTCTGTGAGTAACATCTCTGGGAGTCTGTGTACTGCAAAATATACTCTCAACTTTCAACTGTCATCCCTGTGTTTGATGAATGAACTCTATACACGTCCAACCTCTTTGAATGGGTGTCCACAATGACTAAAAACATAGAGCCTATGAAAGGACAGGCATAGTTGACATGTAACCAAGTCCAGGCTTCACTCAGCCATTCCCACAAATGTGGGGGAGCAGCTGGTGGTAATTTGTGCCCTTGTTGGCACTCTGGGCACTGCCCTACCAATGCGGTTATGTCCGCATTCAATCCTGGCCACTACACAACTTCTCACCAACATCTTCATTTTAGAAACCCTCAATGACCCTGGTGGAGTTCAACCAGTCTCTGGCGACCTTTACTGGGGATAATCACGCTTGCTCCCCATGATCATACACCATCCTCTACAGTGATCTCTTCTCAACAGGTCCAGAAAGGTTTCAGTTCTGGATGTGATGGCCCTTTTGATTCCCCCATCATCACGAGCTTTTTAGTTTTGCCAGGACAGAATCTTTTTGTGTTTACAGTCTGATATTGTCAGCAGTGACTGGAAGGATGTCCAGAAAATGTAAAATCAGAATTGATTCTTCTAATGGCAGCACCACAAGTAGTGTATCTGCCAATAGGAGACAATTCATAGCATCTGCATGTGCCACTTTGCCTCCCGGATGGTGTTCTAACTTTAATTCTACGCAGTCAGAAAAAATGCCCACTGCTAAATTCGCCATGAAGCTATGGGTGGCACTACCTTGACCTGCCCCATCGCAGGGGTTTATGGTCCATCACTACTACAAATTTGCATCCATAAACGTATTGGTGGAACTTTCTCACACCAAAGATGACTACCAAGTATTCCTTCCCTATCTGGATGTATTTGCACTCTACATCAGCCAAAGTCTGACTAACATACGTTATCGGGTATTCTTCTCTGCTGGCTCGTCAGTGAGCCAACACTACACCAACAACATGCAGGGAGGCATTGCATGTCAGCACCACATTTTGCTTGGAGATTGTAACGCGCCAACAACTTAAATGACGATAGTTACTTCTTCACTTCCTTAAAGGTTACAACTTGGCTATGAAACCATTTCTAAAGCTGACCCTTTTTCAATAACAGATGTAAGGGTGCCAGGATACAGGCCAGGTTACATGTGAATCTTCTGTAATAATTCACCAACCCAAGGAAAGACCTAAGCTCCAGTACAGAGGTGCTGTACAGAGGGAGCTGGGGCATCTTTGATCGCCCTCACTTTATCTTCCAATGGGTGTAACTTTGTCTTTTCGACTCTATAGCCCAAGTAGGTGACTTGGGATGCCTGAGCACACATTTTCTCCCCTAAGCCATATACCTACTTTGGAGAAACATTTAAGCACAATGTCCAAGTTCTATAAATGCTCTTTATTGGTCTTCCCGGTTATGAGCACATCATCCAGATAAATGGAGATAGAACAAAGAAAATTACAGCACAGGAGCAGGCCCTTTGGCCCTCCAAGCCTGTGCTGACATGCTGCCTGTCAGAACTAAAACTCCCTACCCTTCTGGGAACCATATCCCTCTATTCCCATCTTATTCATGTATTTGTCAAGACATACTTTAAAAGTCACTGTCATATCTGCTTCCTCTACCTCCCCTGGCGCGAGTTCCAGGCATCCACCACCCTCTGTGTAAAAAAATTTGTCTCGCACATCACCTCTAAATCTTCCCCCTCGCACCTCGCATCTTAAACCTATGCCCCCTAGTAACTGATTCTTTCACCCTAGCAAAAAGCTTCTGACTGTCCTTGCCCTTCATAACCTTGTAGACCTCTATCAGATCACCCCTCAACCTCTGTCGTTCCAGTGAGAACAACTCAAGTTTCTCCAACCTCTCCTCATAGCTAATGCCCTCCATACCAGGCAACATCCTGGTAAGTCTTTTTTGTATGCTCTCCAAAGCCACTACATCCTTTTGGTACTGTGGCGACCAGAATTGAACACAATATTCCAAGTGTGGCCTAACTAAAGTTCTATAAAGCTGCAACATTACCTGCCAATGTTTAAACTCAGTGTCCTGGCTGATGAAGGCAAGCATGCCATATGCCTTGTTGACTGCCTTTTCCAACTGTGTTGCCACTTTCAGTGACCTGTGTACCTGTACACCCATAGATCCCTCTGCCTAGCAGTACTCTGCCATTTACTGTATATTTGCCAACTGGATTAGACCTTCCGAAATGCATTACCTCAATTTTTTCCAGATTAATCTCCATCTGCTGTCTCTCTGCCCAAGTCACCAAGTGATCTATATCCTGCTGTATCCTCTGATGGTCCTTATTGCTAACCGCAATTCCACCAACCTTTGTGTCATCCACAAACTTACTATTCAGAGCAGTTACATTTACCTCCAAATCATTTATGTATATTACACACCAACGGTTCCAACACTGATCCCTGAGGAACGCCACTAGCCAAAGCCCTCCATTCAGAAACACACTCTTCCACTGCTACCCTCTGTCTTCTATGACTGAGCCAGTTATTTATCCATCTTGCAAGCTCACCTCTGACTCCATGCGACTTTACCTTCTGTATCAGTCTGCCGTGAAGGAGCTTGCCAAAGGCCTTAATGAAGTCCATGTAGACAATATCCACTGTCCTACCCTTGTCGATCATCTCTGACACTTCCTCAAAAAACTCAATCAAGTTAGTGAGACATGACCTCCCCTTCACAAAACCATGTTGCCTCTCGCTAATACGCCCACTTATTTCCACGTGGGAGTAAATCCTGTATTGAAGAATCCTTTCCAATAATTTCCCTACCATTGACGTAAGGCTCATCAGCCTGTACTTAGCTGGATTATCCCTGCCACCCTTCTTAAACAAAGGAACAACATTGGCTATTCTCCAATCCTCTGGAACCTCCCCTGTAGCCAGTGAGGATGCAAAGATTTCTCTCCAGGCCCCAGCAATTTCCTCCCTTGCCTCTCTCAGTATTCTGGGGTATATCGCAACAGGCCCTAGAGACTTGTTTATGTTAATGTTTTTCTGGGGTAGACTTATAAAATATTCTCCATCATCCAGTGGAAAATGGCAAAGGCTGAGGATAGCCCAAAAGGCAGCCTCATAAATTGGTCTAAGTTCTTATGAGTAATAATTGTAGCATACTTTTGGGAATACGCATCTAATTGCAGTTGCAGGTTTGCGTGGCTCACGTCCAGCTTCATGAAGGAAATTCCCCAACCTCCACCCAGTTTTGCATATGAGTCCTCTATGATAGGGATTGAGTACTGCAAAAAGCAGTTCACTGTTTGTTTGAAATCCCCACAAAGGTGAACTGATCCGTTGGGTTTCACAATCAGTGAGACAGGTGCTGCCCGTTCCATAAATTGTACTGGTTTGGTTATTCCTTCGCTTTCCAGCCTCCTAATTTCTGCCTCTACTTTTGCACATAAGGCAAATGGCACTGGGTGGGCCTTGCAGAATCATGGAATTGCTTCCTCGTCAACATGTAACCCTTTACTCTTTAAAAATCCCTTGACTTTTATGGAGAACCTCCAGGTATTTACTTAGGACTTCATTAATTTGCCATTTCCTCATTGTTGAGCCAATCAAGTTGAATCTTTCTCAACCAATTTCGCCCAATCAAGCTTGGGCCCGAATCTTTTACTGCAATCAGTAGTAACTGAATCAGCTGCTTCCCCTAAGAGACTGGAACCAAAGTTGTATCCTTAATATGTAGGCGCTCTGCAGTGTAGGTTCTCAGCCTGGCCAAGGCCTTACGCAAATATAAAGGTTGGAGTCCAGAGCAAATTTTGGTAAAGACTGGTTCCACAATTACTGTTACAGCAGTGCCTTTACTGACTGCTTTTAGGACTGGATGACCGCTTAACCAGGAATTTGATCGGTTCTGATTTAGATGTTGCTGAATAATTTAACTATTCCAAATCAGCTGTAGGTGGATTTTCCAGGTTGTGCACCCTCCTGGATACCAGCTTATGAGTTTTCCTACTCAATTCAGGCCTAGTGGAACATTTATGTTGTATGGATTTCACTTTCCAGCAGCAACCATGATGGCTTGCCAGCCCAGATCCTTGTGAAAATTTTTAACTATTTGATCAGAGCTTGGCCTTGTTTTGGGGTTTTGCTGTGGGCTGAGCTAGAGACCATTTGTTTAGGACATGTCCTGAGTGAAACTCTACAATAGCCTCCACTTAAGTAGTGCTCACCAAGCTCAGTCAGAGCTGATGAGGTTGTCCACTCCTATCAGCATACCCTGTAACTCACAAGTTCCACTTGCCACATTTTCTAATGACAACGTCAGTTGTAGTACCTGTTTGAAGTCCACCTGGACATCAACTAGTAGATGCTTTTGCATGGTCAAATCATTAATCCGACATAGTATATGGTCCCTCAACATTTCACTTAAGGTTAAACCAAAATCACATGCCTCTGCCAGTCATCTTAACCTCATTAAAAATCCTGATACAGATTCCCGTGGTTCTTGAATTGCCAAGTAAAACTGATAGCATCTTAGAGTAGAGGAGCTCATAATATTCCTAAGATAAATCTGTCAACACTTGAAAGGTTTTAGGACCTGGTGCCTGAGGGGAAAATAAGGCTTCTAATACCCAGAAAAGTTGCCGATCCGCAAGCTGTCAGGAAAATTACTCGCTTTTCGTCTGCTCCAGTGTCTTTTGCCTAGAAAAAAAACACATTCTTTCCACATACTGGGCCCAGTCTTCAAAAGCAGGGTCAAACAAGTCCAGCTACCCAAAATGGTGGTTATGATGCCAGAAATTGTTACCCCAACTCAAAGACAACTGTTAGGACAGAATCTCTTCAAGAGACTGTTTTTCTCTTGTCACCACTGAAATAACTCCACAAAGGCTAGCGTCCCGTCATCAAGTCACCTTCTGTTTACATATGCATAGTACAAGATACCGACCCAGCTAGCTCGGTGCCAGCTCCTAGAGCAGAACCTAGAGTGGCCAACACGGTGGCTCAATGGTTAGCACTGTTGCCTCACAGCTTGGGCTGACTGTTTGTGAAGTTTGTGCATTCTCCCCATGTCTGCGTGGTTTTCCTTTGGGTGCTCCTGTTTTATCCCAAAATCAAAGATATGCAGGTTAGGTGGATTGGCCATTGGAAAGGCAGGGTTACAGAGATAGGATTGGGGGCATGGGTTTGGGTGTGATGCTCTCCAGAGGGGTGGTATATATTCAATGGGCCAAATGGCCTGCTTCCACTCGGTAGGGATTCTATGATTTTATGAACTCCTGATGTTCGTTTTTAACATCTGTCAGCCAGTAACCCTTGATTGGACCTGTATTCTGGCCGCCCTCATTCCAATCACTACATACCTGCACAATCTTACACTCACTTACACACATTCAAACACTCACAGCCAGTCACTCAATTACATGCTCATGCACCTAGACATCAATATATTCAGTAAAGCACATATTCGCTTTGATTCTTATATACATGCACTCATTTGCACGCTCATAACTAAGCCACTCTGACACACACACTTAGGCACTGAAAATACATACATACAGTCACTTATACATGTAACCATATACTCATTTACACACATACATGCACAATTTATGTACTCACTTAAACTAACATGCATAGAAAATTACATACACGTATGCACACTCATTTGCACACTCACAGATAACACACACTTGTGCATGCACAAATTCATTAAACACATACTTTTGTCCATGCATGTGGGCACACTCCCACATTCACCTACACAGACAACACACATGCACACTCATCACATCCCCCCCACCCCAGCAACACGCGCACGCACACACGCGCGCACACACACACACGCGCGCACACAATTTGTTGCTCACACTTGGCTCTGCAGATCGTACCTTGCAAAGACAAAGAGTAAAGAGGTTAGAGGACAGTATAGCACAAAAACAGGCCCTTTGGCCCACCAAGACTATGCTGACACAGAACATCAAACCTAAAAACCTTTTGCTTCTAAGCAGTCGGTGTCCCTGTATTCCCTGCCCATTCATATCAGTCAAGATGCCTCTTAAATTTTGCTATTGTATCTGCTTCTACCACGTCCTCTGGCAGCACATTTCAGGCACTTTATCACCCTTTGGGTAAAAAAAACTTTTCTCTCACATCTCCTTCAAACTTTCCTCCTTTTAGTTTAAAACCTCTGTTCCCGAGCAATTAACATTTCTACCCTGAGAAAAAGACTCCAACTATCTATTCTATCCATGCCTCTCATAATCTTATGAACTTCTATAAGGTTGCCCCTCAGCCATTGAAATTCAAGTGAAAACAAATCAAGATTGCCCAGTCTCTCCTCTCCTTTTATTGGTGCGGTGACCAGACTGCATGCAAAACTCCAAATGTGATATAACTAAAGTTCTAAATATCTGCAACACATCTTTCCAATTTTATACCATATGGCCGGATTGATGAAGGCAGGCATGCTGTATGCTATGCCTTCTTGACCACCTTATCCACTTGTGTTGCCACTTTCAGGGATCCTTATGTATGTTGATGCTACTAAGGGTTCTGCCATTTACTACATACTTCCCTCCTGGATTATACCTTCTGAAATGCATCTCTTCCCATTTGTCTGCATTAAATTCCACCTGCCATTTCTCCACCCAAGTTTTCAGCCTATCTATTTCCTGCTGCATCCCCTGGCAATTCTCCTCTCTATCCGCAATATTTATGCCTCAATCTTTGAGTCTCTGTTTGCCTCCAGACTATTTATATATATTGCAAATAACAGGGGTCCCAGCACTGATCCCTGTGGAATACCACTGGTCACAGATCTCCAGTCAGAAAAACATCCTTCCACCTCTATTCTTTGTCATCTATAATCAGGCCAGTTCTATATACAATTTAGCAGTTCACTGCAGGTCCCATGTGACTTCACCTTCTGTATCAGCCTGCCAAGAGGGACTTTGTCAAAGCGCCTTGCTGAAATCTATGTAGACAATATCTACTGCCCTGTCCTCATCAATCATCTTTTCAGTTCCTCAAAAAACTCAATCAACTTTGCGAAACATGAGTATTCCCCCCTGCCAACCCCCCCACACAAGGCCATGCTGCCTATTGCTAATAAGAGATATTTTTACAAAGGAGCAACAGTGGCTATTCTCCAGTCCTCTGGAAAGTCTCTTGTGACTAAAGAGGATACAAAGATTTTGTACAAGGCCCCAGTAATTTCTCACCTGTCTCCCTCAGCATTCTGGGATAGATTCCAACAGGTCCTGGGGACTTGTCTCCCTTAATGCTTTTCAAAGTACCAACACCACCTCTTTTCTGATTGTTTTCTTACTGTTCCCAACATCTCCCTTCTAAAATGTAACCTCTTCTTCCTTCCTGTATTTTGTATTTAATTCCAAAGTTCCTGAAATTGGAGAGTTTGACAATACAGTCGGTCTAGTAGAAGGGAGCAGGGGAGCCAAGTTCCACTGAATTCCACTCAATGTGGACCACCCATTTCATTGCAGTTGGTGCATGTGTGGAGGCAGGGAGAGAGGTGAACCTAGAGTCCTCTGCCCTGAGGTGACTTGGTGGTAAGAAGTCTTGGGGGGCTGGTGAATATCATTGTAAAACTCTCACTGTGTGAGGTGATTTATGAGTAAAATCTAAAATATTCAAACTATTTGTACTTCTAGGTTTTTCCCTTCAACTTTATATCTGGGAAGAATCATATTGGCCCTGGATTTCATCATTTACTGTCTCAGAGTGATGCATATTTTTATAGTTAGCAAAACACTGGGGCCAAAAATTATCATGGTGCAAATGATGGTAAGTTGTTGGTGTACCATGTAGCTGTGCATGTGCCTATGTGTTGTGTATACGTGTACATTTGCATATTTCTGTGTACATCTGTGTGCGTGATTTGTGTGCATCCTTTTGTATGTGCTTCTGTGTGTGCGTGCATGTTGCTACAGTAAACAATTATAAACTGTCACCATATATCAATACAATCTAAAAACCTAATCTCTTTATAAACTCTCTTTTACACAACACCCATTTCCCCCATAGATACATACGTGCACAGAATCAAACAAACAGATGGCGCAAAATAGGTTATGCACAGGGGGAAATTGTGAAGGCAGTTCAGTAGTTCTTAACATAGAACATAGAACATAGAACAGTACAGCACAGTACAGGGCCTCCAGCCCAAGATGTTGTGCCGACCTATTTTCCTACTCTAAGATCAAAATACCCTGCATACCCTACATTATACTGTCATCCATGTGCCTACCCAAGAGTTGCTTAAAAGTCTCTAAAGTATCTGACTCCATTACCACTGCCAGCAACACATTCCCCACACCCACCACTGTCTTCATAAAGATCCTACCTCTGACATCTCCCCTATACCTTCCTCCAATCACCTTAAAATTATACCCCCTCGTAATAGTGATTTCCGCCCTGGGAAAATGTCTCTGACTATCCACTCTATCTATGTCTCTCATCATCACGTACATCTCTATTAAGTCATCTCTCATCCTTCTTTGCTCCAATGAAAAAAGCCCTAGCTCCCTCCACCTTTCCTCATAAGACATGTCCTCCAGTCCAGGCAGCATCCTGGTAAATCTCCTCTGCACCCTCTCTAAAGCTTCCACATCTTTCCTGTAATGAGTTGACCAGAACTGAACACAATATTCCAAGTGTGGTCTAACCAGGGATTTATAGAGCTGCAGCATAACCTCATGGCTCTTAAACTCAATTCCCCTGCCAATGAAAGCCAACACACCATACACCTTCTTTACAACCCTATCAACTTGGGGTGCAACTTTGCGGGATCTATGGATGTGGACACCAAGATCCCTCTGTTGCTCCACACTGCCAAGAATCCTGCCATTAACCCTGTATTCTGCATTCAAATTCGACCTTCCAAAATGAATCACTTCACACTTTCCTGGGTTGAATTCCATCCGCCATTTCTTTGCCCAGCTCTGCATCCTGTCAATGTCCCGTTGCAACCTACAACAGCCCTCCACGCTGTCCACACTTATACTGATCAGAACATTGCTTTTCAGTCGTCTTTCTCTGAGTATTTCCAATAGTTTACAAAAGGCACAAGGTGGCTGTGTCAGTTATTAAAAGTGATAGCAAGATGCTGGAGTCAGGGTCAATATAGTGTGGAGCTGGAGGAACACAGCAGGTCAGGCACCATCAGAGTAGCATGAAAGGCAATGTTTAGGGTTTACACCCTTCATCAGGACTGGGGAGCTGGGAAATTAATGGAGGGCTGGGGGAAGGTAGGTGGGATAGTGATAGATGGATGCAGGTAGGGGGTAGTGGAGATTGGTCAGTGGGAACGGTGGAGCAGATGGGTGGGAAAGAAGATGGACATGTTGTTTCAGGTCAAGGAGATGGGGATGAGAGGGAGAGTTGGACATGGGATGAGGCCAGGTGTGGGAAGATTTTGAAACTGGTGAATTCTATGTTGAGACCATTGGATTGTAAGGTCCCGAGGCGGAATATGAGGTGTTGTTCCTCCAGTTTGTATGTGGCATCATTGTGACACTGGAGTGGCCCAGGATGGACATGTCACCAAGTGAGTGGGAGGGGGAGTTAAAATGGTTGGCAAGCGGAAGGTGTTGTTGTGTATAGCATATAGAGGGCAGATGTTCCGCAATCAGTCTCTAAGCCTGCGCTTGATCTCACCGATGTAGAGGCCACCACATTGGGAGCGATGGATACAGTAAACCAGGTTGGAGGATGTACAGAAAAATTGTTTGGACCCTTGGGTGAAAGTAAGAGGGAAGGTGTAGGGACAGGTATAGCACCGCCTGTAGTTGCAGGGAAAGGTGTCAGGTATGGGAGTGTGGAGCAGATCAGGGGGTTGCAGAGTGAGCGATTCCCTACAAAAGGCAGATGGGATGGGGAGGGAAATATCTCTTTGGTGGTGGGGTCGAATTGCAGGTGGCAGAAGTGGCCGAGGATGATGTGCTGGACGCGAAGATTGGTGGGGTGGTATGTAAGGACCAGAGGAACGTGGTCCTTTTTTTTTGTTGGGGGGAGGGAGTTTGAGGGCAGATGTGTGGAAAATGCAAGAGATGCGGTTGAGGGCATTATGAATCAATGGAGGGGGGAAGTTGCAGTCCTTGAAGTAGGAGGACATCTGGGATGTCAGGGAGTAGAACACTCCATCTTGGGAGCAGATGCAGCGGGGGCGGAGGTATTGGGAGTACGTAATCGCATTCTTGCAGGAGGGTGGATGAGAGCAGGTGTAGTCAATGTAACAATGGGAGTTGGTGGGTTTGAGATAGATGTCAGTGCTGAGATGATTACTGGAGATGAAGACGGAGAGGCCCAGGAAGAGGAGGGAGGTGTCAGACGTGGTCTAGGTGAATTTCAGGTTGGGGTGAAAGGTGTTAGTAAAGTTAATGAACTGTTCAAGCTCTACATGGCAGCAGAAGCCGATACAGTCGTCAAAGTAGAGGAGGAAGAGGTGACAGATGGTGCCAGTGTAACAATGGAAGAGGGACTGTTCCATGTATCCTACAGAGACACAGGCATAGCATGCCCATAGCCACCCCTTTAGTTATTTAGTTATTAAAAGTCTCTGATTTATCAATATAGCTGAAGTAAAGATAAATGGGTTTCCTTAGGTTGAAAGTGGTGTTTGACTGCAGGGAACAGAGACCTCATTCCTGAGCTGGTGGAGATCTGCTCACTTCTCCATGCACCTTGTTCCCAGTCCAAAACTATTCAGTCACCTGAGAACCCATCACACGGTTGTTAGCTGGCAAAATCATCAATAACTGATCACTAGCCTATAGACCAATTGACTTCTTGTTGCCGACCTGAACTCCATTTGAGTACTGAAGCCGTAGGCACCAGTTAGCTTCAATTCCTGCTTGTTCAAGTAGTTGTTTAAACATCACTTGCCATAAGGATCCAGTGACTTGCTTTTCAAAACATGCAGCAATCCTTCACAACATTGTTTTGAAGATGGTTCTTCCTCATTTCAGTCCATAATTTTAAACAGCGCGAAGAGAAAAAAGTATGCTCTTTGCAGAGCCTAAGCCTGTATATTGTCCAGGTCTTGTGGCATTTGGACACAGAATACTTCTATATCTGAGGAGTTGAAAATAACGCTGAACATTGTGCAATCAGCAGCAAATATCCCATTTCTGACCTCAGGATGGAGGGAAGGTCATTGATGGAGCTGCTGTTAAAGGATGAAATAAAGGAGGTAAGAGGTTGACGGAAAAAAGAATTGGAGGAATGAGAGAATGAACAGAAAGGAGGGGATGAGGGAATTCAAAGAAAAGAGTAAAAGAGATGGATTTATAAGACAAGGAAATGAGATAGAGTTCGAGGTGACACGGTGGCTCAGTGGTTCAGTGGTTAGCACTGCTGCTTCATAGTGCCAGGGGCCTGGGTTCAATTCCACCCTTGGGTGACTGTCTGCATGGAGTTTGCACATTCTCCCTGTGTCTGCATGGGTTTTCTGAGTGCTCTGGTTTCTTCCCACAGTCCAAAGATGTGTGGGTTAGGTGGTGCGATTGGAGAATCTGAGATAACAAGGTATAGAGCTGGATGAACACAGCAGGCCAAGTAGCATAAGTGAAGAAGGGTCTAGGCCCGAAATGTCAGCTTTCCTGCTCCTCTGATGCTGCTTGGCCTGCTGTGTTCATCCAGCTCTACACCTTGTTATCTGCAGGTTAGGTGGATTGGCCATGCTAGATTGTCTGTAGCGTTCAGGGACGTGTAGCTTGGGTGGATTGTAAAGGGAAGGGTCTGGATGGGATACTCCAAAGGTTGGTGTGGACTTGTTGGCCAAAGGGCTTGTTTCCACACTGTAGGGATTCTATGTATGTCCAGGAGGAAAAAGTGAACTAAGATAGGACAAATGAAAGAATTCAAATCTGACCAGCATAAACCAATGCAAATAATGTTAGAAGTCCCATTAATATTTCCTATTTGCTGCATAACGTACATTGTGTGTTTAAACTGTAAGGCTCTATATCCCTTGACCTCTTGCTCTGACTGTTGGATTATGTGTTCCGTGGCTGACCTCGTGACAATCACTACAAAAGGAAAGCTAGGCTTGTCTACTGTCTCCTAGAGGATTCTGACTCCAATAATGTTTCACCCACTTAGCGTGCTCTGGACAGCTGTTTCTCACAGGAAATCTGACTCCTTCACCAAGGTGACATGTTGCACTGAATGTGGGTTAATCCAAACTGTCAGCTAACAATCTTTTCAGCCACTTCAGAAGTTGTTTAATGCTTCAGTGCACTGCTTAATGTCACTCCCCAAAGAACCCTCTCCTGTTTTTTTCTCTGCTACAGATGAAGGATATCTTCTTCTTCCTGTTTCTGCTGGTACTGGCAATCGTGGCATATGGTGTGGCCAAACAGGGTATTCTCATCCACAATGAGCAGCGGTTGGACTGGATTTTCCAGGGGGTGCTGTACCAGCCATACCGAATGATATTTGGCGAAATCCCGACTGACGTCAGTTGTAAGTTCACCTTCCGATCAGATGTCTGAAATCATCAGAGTTGAGGAAAACCCTACCCAAAAGTGTTTTACAGCAGATCACTTTTTCAGGGACTGTTCAATGTTATAGAGCAGGGAACAGGGACAGCCAGTTTGAACATAGCAAAATCCCATGGGTAACCACTTTTGGCGTCATCAGCACTGAAAACAATGGTGCCATTCTGTGGCCTTCACAAGGCAGAAAACAGTAATGAAGCTCCCAGTCCTATTACCCACCGTCATGAACCGTCCAGTATCCAATAGACTTTTGTATGATGCACTGGTAGAAGTGTCTTGTGCCTGTGGTGATATCTACACATTGGCAATCTGTACACTTGGAAGAGCAGGTTCTGCTCTAGGATGCTGTGATGCAGTGATTATTACACTAAATTGATAATGCAAAAAACATAAGACTTTGAGGATATGTCAACAGTTTGTTTTAAACAGGCAATGAGGAGTGAAGATCAGTAAAGGAGACTGTTAAGTTGTCAGAAGTTGACAGAAGTTGTGACACCAATTACACACCAACTTGTGTGATTCTCTTAACTCTTTTATAAGACAGTCAGTACCTAAAAGATTAACTTAAGATCATTGGATAAGCCATACCTGTAAAAATATAAAAGACTGGCCTTGGAGGATCTAACTGGTATGCTTCGTGCAGTAGCTGAGTTCAGTTCATGTTCTTCCAATGCTAGGTCCATGATACTAACAATAATCTTGTGGTGCAGTGGTAGTATCCCTGCCTCTGAGCTAGAAATCCCGAGTTCAAATTCCACCTGTGCCAGAGGTGTGTAGTAACATCTCTGAACAGATTTTAAAAAGAGTAGCACTTACCACGAAGCTTACTCTTATGTTAAGGCTAATGCCTCTCAAGAGATAATCATATATCTCGAATGTAATGTCTGAACACTTGAATAATGTGTAATAAATCTTAACTGTTTTTCAAGATTGAGAATATCTCCTAGATAGGAAACAAAGTTAATAATTAATACATTTCTCAGGCTGGAGGAAGGTTTGTAGTAGAGATCCCCATAGAGAAGAAGAGCTGGGAGATTATCGTGAATTTATGTAAAACACTGGTTAGCCGTCAGCTGGAGTATTCCATACAGTTCTGGATGCCACATTATAGGATGAACATGAAGACACTGGAGAGAGTCCAGAGGAGATTTACAAGAATGGGTCCAGTGATGAGACTCTTGATTTGTGAGGATAGATTGGAGAGTTGGGACTGTTCTTGACGAGGAGAAATTGATCCCAAAATCATGAGAGACTGGACAGAATGGATCGGGAGAAAATGTTCTTACTTGTAAAAGTATCAAGAACCTGAAGGCATGGATTTAAAGTGTTTTTCCAAAACAAGTGAAGTAGAGGCAAGACAAAGCAGTTTCATCCAATGACTAGTTACAGTCTGGAATACACTGCCTGGAAATGTGGTGGAGGTAGGTTCCATTGAAGCATACAAAAGGGGCATTGGATGATTGTTCAAATAGATGCGATGTGCAGGGGATTGAGAAAAGACAGGAGATCGGTGCTAAGTCTAAATGCACAGAAGCCAGTGCAGACACAATGAGTTGAATGGCCTCCTCCAGCAGAGTAACAATTAGGATTGGTTGCAGTAAGTCTACCAAGGTGTCTCAGATGGTTTAACCATACTATGCCAGAGATGGCAATAATGATGTGGATTCTGACCATTATATTGGTCAAGGCAGCCCTGGGATCTGACATTATGATAGTCATAGTCCCCTGAAATGGTCTAGAGAAAGCCACTCAACTGTATTATGGAGATGCTGCAATGAATAAGTCCCAGCCTCACCATCACAGGATGGACAATACCCAGAGTCCAAGAATCTGTTTCATACAACAAAATTGTTGCTTCAGATGTTACTCCGGTCATTTATTTGTAAAAGCCTCAGTTCAAATGATCAACTAATGAATATCTTCTTTTACCTCTGAAGATTCAGGTTTTGATCTAAGCCAGTGCACGGTGAACGGCAGTGACCCCTACAAGCCTATGTGCCCTGAGCATGACAGTGAGAACACTCCCAACTTCCCACAGTGGTTAACCACCATCCTGCTATGTCTGTACCTGCTTTTCAGCAACATTCTCCTGCTCAATCTTTTAATTGCAATGTTCAAGTAAGTGATTAAAATATTAAAAGAGTAAGTTAATTACTAGTCTCAGTCATTGATCATTAAACTATCATCAATTGTTGTAAAAGGAAAACCCAGTTGGTCATTAATACTCTTCAGAGAACGAAATCTGCCATCCTTACACATGGCCTACAGGTCACTCCAAGACCCACAGCAATGTGGGTGATTCTTAACTGACCTTGGCAGTCTGAGCAAGCCACTCAGTTCAAGGAGAAATTAGACATGGACAATAAATGTTGGATTGTACAGTCATGCCCACATCTCATTAAAGAATTTTTTTACATCATTCCGTTTCAATAGATTGCAGAAAAAGAGAAAGACAAATTGAAGATTTGAATGTTCAGCTAGGGGTGGGCTAATACCAGTGAGTTGCAGAGAGAAGTAGTGTGTAAGGATTGTAATCGAAGATTGTCTTGGATAGTTTGAGTACGGATTAGGAAAATTAGTCTAGGAAAGGTGCAACAGGAAGTCAATGCCAAGTTATAGTATTTGGAGAATGCTAAGATAATGGAGAAGATAAAGTGAAGTGAACTATGGAATTAGAATCATAGAATCTCTACAATGCAGAAAGAGGCCATTCAGCCCATCAAATCTGCAGTGACCCTCCAAACAACATCCCACCAGACCTAGCTCCCAACCCTATCCCCATAGGCCCGCATTTACCATGGCTAATCCCTCTGGCCTGCATATCCCTAGTCACTAAAGATAACTCAGCATGGCCAGTCCATCTAGCCTGCACATCTTTGGACTGTGGAAGGAAACCAGAGCACCTTGCAGAAACCCACGCAGATGCTTAGAGAATGTGCAAATTCCACACAGACAGTCACCCAGGGCTGGAATCAAACTCAGATCCCTAGCACTGAGGCAGCAGTGCTAACCACTGAGCCACCTTGCTGCCTTTTAGACTGAGGATTAGAGGATTTGACTGAGTGGGATATGAAGTGGGGCAGGTTGTGAGTAGGAAAGTGGGATTAGACTGTGTCGGACGTGAACTGGGACAGCACATGCGTGGGAGAGACCGGAGCTAACCTCAGGAGCCATGCTAACTTGGATGCGTGACTAGTACTGCAGATGCTGGAAATCTGAAACAAAACAGAAATTGCTAACCAAACTCAGCTGATCCAGCAGCATCTGTGTAGAGAGAGGCAGAGTTAACATTTTGAATCCAGTGACCCTTTGCAGTGGGACCTCAACTCACCAAAAATCAAGTTGCCCTGCTCTGACTTAGTCCATGTTGTGCACTTTGAGTTCAGGACTGCAGGGAAAACCAGATTGGGCTTTAAATGGGGATTCTGACCATGTCTTTCAATGTCTTTACATATCTATAAACTGCACACAAAGTGAAGCCTGGGTCCTCACCAAACAGGAAAGGAAGCAGGGCTTGGGGTTTGTGTTTCTGCTGACTTTCACTGTTTCACAACCTGGTGAAAAACTGATGTGAAATGAAAGGGCTTGGGGAACAAACTGGAGAGTGGGATTCAACTGTGTGAAATATTCCAGGGCAATGGTGAGAGAGCAGGTGACGTTAGACTGGGTGGGATGTTAAATAGTCTATTTACTTTGGAGCTTCTGTCTCACACACTTTCTCCACCAACTCTGCCAGACTGCTGAGAACCTCCAGCATGTTGTATTTTTTAAATTTCAGGTCTCTGGCACCTGCATTGTTTAGCTTTTCTTCTGATCCACTGAGGGATCTGGGCCGTGGGCTGTAGAATGAAATCAGATTTGTGGAGAATTATAAAAGGATTGGATGGGTGAGCAGGAGCTTGAAATGTTTCAAGTCTAAATAAGATCAACAAGGATTCTAATTTCTATATAACTCCATGAACTTCAGTGAACAAAGGAAGTTTGGGGGAGGAGGTTAGGAGGCAAAGTGCATTCAGATTGAGATTCTGTAGAACCAACAATGTCTGCTTTAAGAAATGTCGAGATAGTTAAGTATATCACTCACTTCATGGTCACTGGTCTTTCTTTTCTCAGCTACACCTTCCAAGTGGTCCAGGACAATACAGATATAATCTGGAAGTTTCAGAGGTATCCCTTAATCGAGGAATATTACTGCCGTCCACCTGCACCCCCTCCCTTCATCATATTCAGTCACATCTTTCTCTTAATTGAACAATTAGCCCAGAGGAAACCGAGATGGAAGCACAAGAAATTCAGTAAGTGTGTCCTTCTGTTGGTAACCTCACTGGCAAGCACACACTTCAATATGTAGATTGAAAAAAATAAAATTACTTTTAAGAGGGCACAGACCAACAGATTTTCTAAAGGGAGGCAGTGGTGCTGTGGTAATGTCACAGAGATGCAGGCTAATGAAATTTGAGTTCAAGTTTTAAAAAAAGTGTCTGGACTTAAGCTAGGCCAAAGCAACCATTGATGTAAAACCCACCTGCTTCACTAAGGGCCTTTAAAGAAGGATATTGCCAACCTTATTCAGTATAGTTTGCATGTGACTCTAGATCTACAGCAATGCGGTGGATTCCCTTCAGCTAATTACCCAATTAGTTTCTGAATGCCTCAATTGTCTGTGTCTCTACCCTCCTCTCAAGGAGCATGTTCCACTTGCAGTGTCCTAAATATTTTCCCTCATGCAGCAACTGCTTGTTTTGTCAACAACCTCCAATCAGTGTCCTCTGATTCCGAGTCCTTCTATCAGCGGAGCATTACTGTTTCTGCCCCCTGTGCCCTTTCAGCACTATTCCTATCAGCCTTTGCCTATAATCAGGCTTGTTGTTGTCTCCTTGCTTTGACATTCCAGCTCCCATTATCCAGTACCCACTGCTTATTTCCCGGTGCCATCTGCCACCTGCTTATAGCCTAATGTCCATTGCCTTTACCGTAATAGATTAATATAAATCAACATAGTTTAAGCATTAATTAATAGGCAAAAGAAAAGATCTAATTAAAAAAATACATTTCATATTGATATAACAAAGATATATTTCATTACAGGCACTCACTGTCATCAAATGCAATCTCAGTCTTTCTAACTGGGCCTACATAATGTAGACTTTTCCACATACCACTCGAACATTTCAGTCCTTATGTTGCAATCATTCCACCCAAAGACCTCAGACATGGTTACTCCTGACAAGACACATGTTTCTGAACCCTTTCTTCCTCTAGCCATATCTTTCCTGATGGTGCAATATCCTCAAAGACTCCCTTGCTGGAGCCCTTTAACCAGCTTAGTTGGCTTTGAAATAGCAGCAATAAGTCATGTCCAATCCATAGTGCTTTGTCTTTCCCATCTTCAGCTCTTTGTCCTTTCCAATGCACAGTTTGTTCTCTCTTCCCAAGAGCCTGCTTCACTACAAGGATGTCATTCAAAAGCTACTAAATTAAAAAAAAAACACTCCATTCTAAGAGAAATTTGTTTTTTCTCCCATAAACTGTCAAACAGGAAAACAGATTGAAAATAAGCACCGTAACAATTACCTGGTGATTTACCCTTTGCATCTTCGATCTTCATGCCCAAGTCCAAACCTTAGGTCTCGTGGACAATTCTGAGATTACAATTCCTTCAATATCACTCGGTCAAAATTTTGGAATTCCCTCCCTAACAGTCGGTCTAGCTACAGCATGTGGACTGCAGTAGTTCAAGAAGGCAGTTCATCAGCACCTTCTCAAAGACAGTTAGCAACAGACAATAAATGCTGACCAACTGATGGTGCCCACATTCCATGAATGAATAAAAGAAAAAATAATGGTATCATGATTAGAAAACCAGTTAATCCTCTTTCCAAATACTCCCAATTTATCTTGGACTCAAAGAGGTCAAGACATGTTCCTTCATTGGCAACCTACTGTGAGATTACACGTCAGCTGTCTCAATTGGCAAACGTAATTGAAATCCACTAAGTGTTGACACTGTGACCCATGAGGGGTCGGGGTCATGTCAACCCATGCGCACATGACATGTGTATTTATACAGTGTTTAAAAAGGCATATGTGATACTTGCTTTTATTAGTCAAGTTTAAAAGCAGGGAAGTGAGGCTGGAACTTATAAAATGTTGGTTAGGCCTCAGCTAGAGTATTATCTGCACTTCTGGAATCTACATTATTGGGGGGATGTATAATTTTGGAGAGGATGCAGAGGACATACTTTAGGATGTAGCCTGGGCTGGAGAGTTTCAATTGTGAAGAGAGATTGACAGACAGGGGTAGTTTTATTTTAGAGCAGAGGAAATTCAGAGGAGCTATCATTGAGATGTATAAAATTATGACAGGCAGGGTAGACAGGAAGAAACTTTTCCCCTTGATGAAGGGATCAAAGACAAAGATCAAGGGTATAGAAATCAAGGCAGAGGGTTTAGAGGAAATGTGAGGAAAAGTTTTTTTCGTCCAGAGAGGGGTGGGACTTTGGAACTCACTACCTGTAAGGGTGGTAGAAACATAAATCATCATAACATCTAAGCAGTACTTAAATGAGCACTTGCAATGCCAAGCTACACTAGGCTATGGGCTAAGTGCTGGAAAATGGGATATGAATAGTTAGGTGGCTGTTTTTGACCAATGCTGAATCGTTGGGCTGAAGGGCCTTTTCTGAGCCATAGACCTCTAAGATTCTATGCTTGAGGATCAGGCTTCATTATGTCAGCACAAAGGTAGTTTTGCATAGGCTTCCAGAGGGATCTCACTAAAGTGCAGGGTAGTTTCTCCTCTGCAGCTTTTACCATCAAATTATGAACAGCCTGTTACCTTTCGCCAATCTCAAACCCCCCATTCATCATCCCCTGCCCTTCCTCAGCACACCCACCATCTAGTGTCCCACGAATCTAGTGTAACTTTGTAATGTCTGATCAGGAGCCTGATCTTTCTTTCCTGCAGAGAAACAGCTGGATGAGAAAGAGGAAGCTGAGCTATTGGCCTGGGAAGCCATCATCAAGGAGAATTACCTGATCAAACAGAAACGCCACGAGAGCCAGAGTCTCAACCAACAAATCAACTACACCATGGCGAAGTGAGTGAGGCCATTGGTTCTAAACACATTGTTCCCCTGTTAACCTTCTTCTTATTCTCTGTCCACTTGTACTCTTCCTGAATGAGGCTGTTCACTAGCCTGTTCTACATTGTCCATTGCTCAAGGTTCTGAGTATCAGAAACCCACATTCCATAGGGTTGTAATCACCCACCTCACCCCAAGCTTCAACATTAACTTAATGATCAGCCATGATCAGGCGTGAAGGCTGAGTGTCCTACCCGTGCTCCTATTTTCTATCTTTTTCCAGAAATCTTTGACCAAACCAACCTTGTTGAAGGTATGTGGGGGGTATGTCTGATTAATTGAGGCTGTATTTTTCCCTCTGTTTCTCTTTCTTTCTCTTTGCCTGTTACTTGTTTTCTTCCTTCATCCTTACGCCTGCTTTGGCTCTGAACCAAACCAACTGCAATCACGTGGTGAGACCTGGCATTGTTCTGACCTCTTGTCTCTATCTGATCATGTTTTCCAGGGTGGATGCAGTAGCAGAGGCACTTGACATCAACAGGGAAGGCAGCAAAATGGAGCAAAGAATCTCTCATCTGGAGGAACAGGTTTGCTTCTGAGGGAAGGGCGGGTAGGCAAGAGGAGACCTGAATATGGGATACAATTCATTGTGTAAAGAGATGCAACAAGGGGTTATATTCCATCACTATGACCCAATGGCCTCGTAACTTGGCTGATTTGAAATTAACCTGTTGGTACTGGTTTTGCTGAGACGTTACTATGATTTGTTCCTTTAGATGATGCAGACTGTAAGGGCCTTGAACTGGATCGTGAACACACTAATAGAAAATAATTTTGGCTCACGGGAGAGTGCGTCTGCTCTTGGTATGTTTTCTGTCAAGCACATTCTGTTCAAGTCCCACCCTGAGAAATCCACACACTGTCCACAAGGCATGACATTGCTTAACTATTTGGCGATGTTCACCTCTCAGCCACTGGTTTTATGACAGTTTATCCTCAAGGGCATCCTCAGCTGGTGTAGTTGCCAGAAGAATGTCAAGTACTGATGATGTGAGTTATGTTGCCTCCACTCCCCCATCAGAAAGAGCCTGTGTGCATGCTCGACAGTAGAACTGAAAACTAGAAGAATGACTATCACTGGGTCAGTGAATACTGTCCTGTTTGCTGCATCGTATCAAACTCAGAAATGTACTTTCTTGGTTGAATTTGGAAGGATACCAGAGCTTGAATGCTGCTGTACCCTGTGTTCAAACATTGGTGTATTTATTGTGTACCCATTAGCACATTGGAGGGAGGCATTTAATTCTGGCCAGGTTATAATGAACATGTACCACAAGCAAATATATTCAAATGAGGCTTCTGAAGCTTGTTTTCAGGAACTACATTCCACTAGGAACATAATGTGGTTGGGTCATCCATCCATTGGGAAGGTAACTTTTGGCCTGCAGTATATTTAAGTACATCCTCCCATCTGATACACCACTGCTGGGACCTTGCCAAGAATCTTCACAAAATTTCAGGTTAGATGTTCTACAAGTATACGATGAAACAGATGGAGCTTTACTCTATATCTAACCCCGTACTGTTCATGACCCGGAATTGTTGATGGGGACAGATGGAAGCTTACTTCTGTATCCGAACCCATGTTGTCCCTATCCTGGGAGTGATGGATAGGGCCAATGTCAAGGAAGTTTTAGTTTCAATTTGCTTTAATTTTAAAAGAGTAGAGTGACCTTCACTCTGGATCTAACCTTGTCCTGTCAATGAGCGGGGAGTGTTTGATGGGGGGCAGTGTAAGGAAAGCTTTACTCTGTATTTAACCCTGAGCTGTCCATGTGTGGGGAATGTTTGATGGGGGCAGAGTAAAGGGAGCTTTACTCTGTATCTAACCTGAAACAGTATCTGACCTGGTGTTGGGGAATGGTGTTTGTTATTGCCAGTGAAGACCTGAAATGTTCCAATCTCTGACTGCTCATGGTCCTGTGTTACTGAAGATCAGAGGAAGGGTGTGGTGATCATATTGCTGAATCTCAGATCTTTTTGTCATATTTAGGCATTTCTGACAGTAAAGCTACAGAGGAAGAAATTGAGCCTGAAGCGAGGGAACTCGAGCCTATGTGCCATGTGCATGCCCGAAGTTTGGTGTACCCAGGTACCAACATTAACCGGTTCCCTGTGCCTGACGAGAAGGTGCCATGGAAGGTAATGAACGTGTTATTTCCCATATTTCATATGTATACCTCTTTTGATTCCCAAAGTCTGAGCTCAGTTTTGTTCTCAGGCAGCCCTATGTCTAACAGCCTCGAACAAATGTTGTATTACAGCCAACTCCTGGTTCCTGCTGCTTAAGTAGAAGAGCTGGATCAGGATATCAATTAAATGAATAGTTAGCTATCTCACGGAAACTGTTGTGGCTATTGAATAGTTAATGGTTGATGGAGGCAGAGGGCAGAATCTGTTAGGGGTGTGGAAAAGGTGGGCTATGGTGAGATTTGTTGCAGAATTAGAATCAGATTCAGAATCAGATGGGCTCAGATGAGGCCCATCTCAGCATTGGGTGCATCTTGCTCCAACTCTTTTGAATTTCTGAGCTGACAAGATATCTGGGTGTCCTAGTGCATGAATCCCAGAAGGCCAGTATGTAGGTAAAGCAAGTAATCAGGAAAACTAATAGAATGTTATGATTTATTGTGAGGGAAGTTAAATACAGGACTTATCAGCTTATGCTTCAGTTATACAGGGTATTGGTCCAATTGCATCTGGAGTACTGTGTACATTATTGGTCATCGTATTCACAGAAGGATGTTAATGCATTGGAAGCAGTTCAGAGAAGGTTTACTAAACTAATACTTGGTCTGAGTGGATTGACTTATGAGGAAACGCTAGACAGGCCAGGTCTGTATCCTCTGGAGTTTAGAAGAGTCAGAGGTGATTCAGTTGAAATGTTAAGATTTGGGGGGGGGTCTTGACCGGGTGGATGTGAAAAGGATCTTTCCTCTTGTGGGAGAATGTAGAACTAGGGGTCACGATTTAAAAAAACGAAATCATGGCTAGAATGTATAGTTGAGGCATGTAGCATTGAGGTAAAAATCAGATCAGCTATGATCTTATTGGATGACACAATCGCTTGGCTCAACCTGATTGGCCATCGTGGCTCTCACAGGCAGGAAAGCAGGTGGGCGTTCATTTATATAACCCAAAGTCTGGCAGAGGGTGGTGGAAGTGGCTTAAAATCCAGCCCATGGTGCTGACATGTATAACAGCGCCAGGAGAAAGTGTCAGGACCCCAGCTGCAGTCTCAAGTTTGGGCCAGGAAGCCAGAAATAGCCATGCAGGGCACCCAATGTGATCCACCCAGAGTCTGACACCTCTGGGAAATCTCGGCCAGTGAACACTTGTGGATCATTGGGTCAGCTCAGCTTGTCAGTCATGCTGCCCACTGCCCTCCCAATCTGGTGCCTGGCTGCAAGACTGCCAGTCACCTCAGGGAATGAAGCTTCTAGAATGGAGCAGAAGATGTTATTCAGCAAGAACTCTCCTTCATCAACTTAGGCAGTCCTTCAAGAGTGAGGATGATCCTCTTCCACTGTACAGTTGTGGGTACTAAGGTGACGGAACACTCCAATACCAGATGTGCCTACCCTGCCACTGGAGTGGGCCCAGGTGGTGCATGTGGTAATGACAGAGCTCTTTTTGAAAGTCTTGTGTTCAGCTTGCTGCTGAAGTATCAATCAACAATGTTATCAGCTATCCTGGATGAGACATGGACAATGTATAGCAGGCAACTCAAACCTCTAGAGAAGTATCAGAAACAATACCTGTGCAAATGCTATGGACTCACTGGCAGGACAGTCACTCTAATATTGCTGGCCTGTCAGGCCAACATCAGCATTGAAGCAC
The DNA here is from genome assembly GCA_024137785.1 of Ginglymostoma cirratum. NCBI lineage: Eukaryota > Metazoa > Chordata > Chondrichthyes > Orectolobiformes > Ginglymostomatidae > Ginglymostoma > Ginglymostoma cirratum. Next base: position 180,362 of record JAHRHZ010000173.1, read on the forward strand.
TGGTACTGTCAGTTAGTACTATAATTACAAGAACAGTTATTTGGAAACTTAGAGAATGAGAAACTTCAGCAATGAGGATAGAATGAAAAAGTTGAGATTGTTCTCCTTGGAGACAAGTTGGCCAAAAGGAGATTTGATAGAGGTTTCCAAAATCGTTAGTGGGCTGGATAGAGTAGGTAGGGAAAAGTTATTTCTGCTCAGAAAAGAAACAAGAATGAGGCAGCATAAAGTGATTCACAAACAAAGTAAGGGTGATGTGAGAAAACTTAATCAGATAATGAGTAATTAGGGCATAGAATGTACTGCCTGGAAATGTGGAGGCAGTTGTGACATTCAAGAGGGCATTGGATGGTTATTTGTATAAACATAGTGTGCAGGGATATGGGAAAAATGCAAGAGATTGGCATGATGTAATGATGTTCATTTGAAGTGCTGGTACAGCCACAATGAGCTGAATAGCTTCATTCTGCACAGTAACAATTCAGCAAATCTCCATGATTCAGTAGAAATAATAGAACAAAGCACAAAGAAAATTACAGGACTGGAACAGGCCCTTCGGCCCTCCAAGCCTGCGCCAACATGCTTCCCATCACAAATAAAACCCGAACCATCTGGGGATCATATCCCTCTATTCCCATCCAATTCGTGTAATTGTCAAGACGCACTTTAACAGTCACTATCGTAGCTGCTTCCACTACCTTCCGTGGCAGCGAGTTCCAGGCACCCACCACTCTCTGTGTAAAAACGTGTTTCATGCATCACCTTTAAACCTTGCCCCTTGCACGTTAAACCCATGGCCCCTGGTAAATGATTCTTCCACCCTTGGAAAAAGCATGTGACTGTCTACTCTGTCCATGCCCTTCATAATCTTGTAGAGCTCTATGTGATCACCCCTCAACCTCTGTTGTTCCAGTGACACCAACCCAAGTTTCTCCATTCTCTCCTCATAGCTAATTCCCTCCATACCAGGCAACATCCTGGTAAATCTTTTCTGTACCCTCTCCAAAGCCACCACATCTTTCTGGCAGTGATGGCAACCAGAATTGAACACAATATTCCAAATGTGGCCTAAGATTCTATAAAGATGCAACATTACCTGCCAATTTTTAAACTCAATGCCCAAGCCAATGAAGGCAAGCATGCCATATGCCTTGTTGACTACCTTTTCCACATGCATTGCCACTTTCAGTGACCTGTGTACCTGTACACCCAGATCCTCTGCCTATCAGTACTGTTAAGGGTTATGCCATTTACTGTATATTTTCCATCTGGATTAGACCTTCTGAAATGCATTACCTCAAATTTTTCCAGATTAAACTCCATCTGCCATCTCTCTGCCCAAATCACCAACTAATCTATATCTTGCTGTATCCTCTTGACAGTCCTCATTGCTATCTGCCATTCCACAACCTTTGTGTCATCTGCAAACTTACTAATCAGACCAGTTATATTTTCCTCCAAATCATTTATATATATTACAAGCAGCAAAGGTCCCAACACTGATCCCTGAGGAACGCCACTAGCCACAGCCCTCCATTCAGAAATGCACCATCCCACATCTATCCTCTCTTCTATAACCAAGCCAGTATTTATCCACCTTGCAAGCTCACCTCTGACCCTGTGCGACTTTACCTTCTATATTAGCCTGCCATGAGGGACCTTGTCAAAGGCCTTACTGAAGTCCATGTAGACGACATCCACGGCCCTACCTTCATCAATCATCTTTGTCACTTCCTGAAAAAACTAAACCAAGTCAGTGAGACATAGCCTCCCCTTCACAACCATGTTTCCTCTCGTTAATATGCCCACTTATTTCTAAGTGAGAATAAATCCTGTCTCAAAGAATCTTTTCCAATAATTCCCTACCACTGACGTAAGTTCACTGGCCTGTAATTAACTGGATTATCCCTGCCATCCTTCTTAAACAAAGGAACAACATTGACTATTCTCCAATCCTCTAGGACCTCCACTGTAGCCAGTGAGGATGCAAAGATTTCTCTCAAGGCCCCAACAATTTCCTCCCTTGCCTCTCTCAGTATTCTGGCATATATCCCATCAGGCCCTGGGGACTTGTCTACCTTAATCTTTTTCACGACCCTCAATACCTCCTCCTTTTGATCTCAACATGACTGAAACTGTCTACATAGCCTTCCCCAGAATCATCATCCACCAAGTCCTTCTCTATGGTGAATACTGATGCAAAGTACTCATTTAATACCTCACCCATTTACTCTGGCTCCACACATAAATTGCCTTCCCTGTCCTTGATTGGGCCAACCCTCCCCCTGGCTACCGTCTTGCTCTTTATATTTGTATAAAAAGCCATGGGATTTTCCTTAATCCTGTTGGCCAATGACTTTTCATGACTCTTTTTAGCCCTCCTGACTCCTTGCTTAAGTTCCTTTTGACTTTACTTGTATTCCCAGCCTCCTAACCTTGGCAAATGCTTCTTTTTTCTTTTTGATTAAGTTTGCAATATCTCTCATTACCCAAGGTTTCCTAAACTTGCCATACTTATCCTTCATCCTTAAAGGAACGTGCCAGTTCAAAGTTCCTATCAACTTGCACTTGAAAGCCTCCCATATACCAGATGTTGATTTGCCCTCAAATATCTGCCTACAATCTACATTCTTCAGTTCAAGCCTAGTATTGTTGTAATTAGCCTTCCCCCAATTTAGTACCTTCACCTAACAACTACACTTATCTTTATCCATCAGTACTTTAAAACTTACTGAATTGTGATCACATTTCCGGAGCTGCTCACCTACTGAGATGTCGACCACCTGGCCAGGGTCATTCCCCAATTCTAGGTTTAGTACAGCCCCTTTCCATGTTACATTAGCTACATACTGTTTCAAGAAGCCGTCCTGGATGCTCCTTACAAACTCTGCCCCATTCACCCCCAAGCACTATGTGAGTCCCAGTTAAAATCACCCACGACAATAACCCAGTTACTTTTACAGCTTGCCAAAATCTGCCTACATATCCATACTTTTATCTCCCACTGGCTGTTGTGACGCCTATCACGAACCCCAAACATTGTGATTGTACCCTTCCTGTTCCTGAGCTCTATCCATATTGCCTCACTGTGTGAGCCATCCGAGGTGTCCTCCCATAGTACAGCTGTGATATTCTCCTTAACAAGTAGTGCAACTCTCCCACCCCTTTACAACCCCCTCTATCCTGCCTGAAACATCTGTGTACTGGAACGTTAAGCTGCCAATCCTGTCCCTCCCTTAACCAAGTCTCTTTAATAGCAACAACATCATAGTTCCTCTGTACTAGCAACAACATCATATACTGACAAAGATGTCAGTGAGCTGGATTTAGTTAGTAAGAAACGCTGCCTGTTTGCCTGGAGCCAAACTCTGTGCAGAATTATAACAAGAATATTCAAAGATAGCAAAGAGAAACCAAAATAAAAGGGAGAAACAAGAATGAGAGTAGACTAACCAGGAATATAAAAATATATTTCAAGAGCTTTTATGGCTATAAAGAATACAATAGGTAAAGGAAATGTTGGAGACCAAGTCAGTATTATATTAAAGAAACCAAAATTGCAGGAGAAACTCAGCAGCATCTGTGGAGAGAGAAGCAGAGTTCATGTTTTGAGTCCAATGTGATGCTTCTTCAGAACTGAAGAGAGAGGTGTTGGGTTTATACTGTTAAAAAGGGTGCCAAGGAGTAAGAAGAAATTATTATGGGGAGCAAGGAAATGGTAGAGACTTTGAATAACTATTGTGTGCTGCTCTTCACTGTAGAAGAGAAAAACTACAAAGCAGTACTAAAGGGTAACCTGGGGCTAATTAGCATTGGAGAGTTAAAGTGATTAATATCAATATAGTGCAAGGTAGCAGAGAATTTAAGACGTTAAAAGCCTACCAATGCTCAGGGCCTGATGGCCTAAGTCTCTGTAAGAGATACTGGACACATTGTTTATGACGCTAGATTCCAGAAAGATCCCAAAGAATTGGATCCCCACTGTTTGAGAGAAGTGTTAACCTGACATCAGCCATCAGGAGAGTGCTGGAATATATTGGTAAAGAGGTCTTCAAGTGCAAAGAAAACAATCAATCAGTTAGAGTCAACATGGCTTAGAGAACAGGAAACTGTGTTTGGCAAATTGATTGGAGTTCTTTGAGAATGTAATAAGTAGTTTGAATGAGGTAATACCGGTATAGGTCATATACAGCACAGATGGAGAACTGGTTAAAGGACGGGAGCAGGGAGTAGGCATAATTGGGTGATTTTCAGGTTGTCAGGAGGTGACTTTGGGAGTATCACAGAAGTAGCATTGGGACCTCAGCCATTTATAATCAGTACCAAATTATTTAGACAAAGAGATAGAGGATAACTTATTGTTATAAAGCAGAGTTTAACGCCCCTCTGATAACTAAACCGAAATACCCTGAGAGGAACACCCCACCTTATAACCTGTTTACAAGAAGTGTGAAAAGTGGTAATAAACTGGCTCTCACCTCCCAATCTGTTATAAAGGGGAGGTTAAATGAAATAAACTCAGATAGTCACTCTACAATCATCAATTAATAATTTGTTTATCTGAGCCACCATGGGTGGCATGGTGGCTCAGTGGTTAACATTGCTGCCTTACAGTGCCAGGGACCCAGGTTCAATTCCACCCTTGGGTGACTATCTGTGTGGCGTTTGAAATTCTCCCTGTGTCTGCGTGGGTTTCCTCCAGGTGCTCTGGTTTCCTCCCATAGTCCAAAGATGTGCAGACTAGGTGGATTGGCTATGCTAAATTGCCTGTAATTTTCAGGAATTGTGTAGATTAGGTGGGTTACAGGGGGATTGGTCTGGATGGGATGCTCTGAGGGTCAGTATGGACTTGTTGAGTGGAAGGGCCTGTTTCACCACTATAGGGATTCTATGATTGTATCTTGATTCTAAATCTAACAGTGACAAAACCAAACAATTCCTTCTTAACTACTAACTCTTCTGAATAAAGTAAAACTGTAATAGTATGCTGTCCCAAAAACCAAATTAATAAAAAAAAAATTAAAACATAATCTCTCAAAATTACAACCAGGATAAGTCTTCTGGAATGCTCTGCACCCTCTCCACTGACCTTCAGTCAGGAGCACCTATCTCCATCAATTTCCTGTATCAGGAATATTAGCTAAGAGTGCCTAATACCTTTAGTTAGCTGATTGATATTTTAAAAGCTTAGAGAGTTCTGTGACAGCCGGTCATTTTCTCTTTAGAGCTGCTGGATTGTAACTCTTAGTTTCTCTCACACTGATTTTCAAATGCCCTCTTCTTTCATACCCTTTATGACCTATTAATTTCTAACAATAGGATTCATCCTAGCTTGTCAAAACCATCAGATTTAATTTTCATTGGTTTTTAGCCTTTCAATCTGGTTTAAATTAATTGGCTGATTTTCAAACTGGTTGCCTTAATAACAAAACAAACTACTTCCCTGGGTTGCTAACCATACAGCCTTTTGATGCAATACTTCAATTTCAGGAGCTCTCTGTGCACCTGCACATTTTTTAAAATCTCCAAGCCTAGAAAAAACACATCATCTTTTGAAGGACCACACACTCTTTCTCCATCACATTTTATAAGCATCAATATTTTAAAAACACCAAATTCTTACATCCTGCCTTCCCATCTACAAGTATTCCACCCAACGTCGCAACAGTACCTACATTTGGTGATGATACAAAGCTCAGTGAGAAGGAGGAGGACACAGACTGCATAGATGTATAGACATATTGAAGTGAGTAAGTAGGAAGGTGACAGACGGAGAATAAAGTGGGGAAACATGAGGTTTTCACCCTGGTTGTAGGAATAAAAAAGAATATTTTTTTAAAAGGTGTTAAATTTATAAAACAAACAGAGAATGCTTGGGATGCTCAACATCAGTGGAGAAGGACACAGAGTTAACATTTCAAGTCCTACTTGACCCTTCTTTGGAACTTGTTAACGTTAAACCTATAAATGTTGATATTCAAAAAGGCTGGTGTGTACATTAAACACAGAGTCAGAATGCAAACTATTAAAGAAGCCAAGTGGGTCTTTATTTCAAGGGATTGATGTGCACAAAAGAGGCTTTGCTACAGTTATATGGGGTTTTAGTAAGACTATGCCTTCACATCTTAGGAACAATATGTAAAATGCAAATGTTCACAAGATTGGTTCCAAAGACAAGATGGTTCTCCCATGATTGGCTGATCACCCCTCCTTACTGACTGGGAGGAACATAAGTCAGGAGTAGGGCCACCTGTGGATCATCCCCACAGTTTCCTTTGCATTCAGTCGCTGTGCCCTTTGCCTTCAGATGGTTCTCACTCTCTGTCTTGTCCTCAAGCCCTACATCCAGTCAAAGTCCTGGTACTCCTCTAATCTTGACACTTATGTGGATTCTGATTTTAATCAATTTTTCTGCCTTGACTTCAAATAATAATCATTGCATTGATTTATCTGTTGCCTAAATATTTCCTGATCTTTCAACCAATTCCTTTTGTAGGTTAAGTTTGATGGATATGCCCCTCCTGTTTACACAACTGAAACAGCAGGAAGAGACCACTCTGCTGGGTAAGGACGCAACAGGGTACTTGTACTTCATTTCTCTTCGGCATTTACTGTATTGGGTATGTGCAAACTGGTAGAGGTCTCTTATGTCAGCTGGCCAACTTCCAATCACCAGCGGTCACAAAACAGAGCAGCCACAAGTTCAGAACCAAACTAACCATGTAACCATGAAGGTTCAGAAGGGATTGGGTAAGGAATATGAAAAGTCCATCATTTTTGAGGTTAAAAACATTAAGTAAATGGAACTTTACTCAGAGATAGATAAAAGGAGTTTAACCCCATGCTGCATTTGCCTTGTGCGTGTTTTTCTCTGTATCTAACCCATGCTGTTTTGTGCCCTGGAGGTCCTCGACTTCACATCTGACCTGTGATGTATCTGGAGTGCCTTTCTCTATATTTAAACTGGTACTGCATCTGCCTTGGGAGTCCCCTAGTCTGTATCTAATCTGTGCTGTATCTGGAATGCCTTTCTCTGTGTTTGATCTGTTTTGTATCTGCTCTAGAAGTGTTTGATGGACAGTGGAGTTGGAACTTACTGAGTATGAGTAGCCGAGAAATAACGACTCATGGATATTTTTCAGGCTAGACGAAGGTTTGTAGTGGCAATTTGTTTGGCACCCTTGCTGATTCTGACTCCTATAATGATAGATCTTGATGTGCAGGGGACAATTTCAAAGTTTGCAGATGATACAAAACTTGAGAATTGTGAACTATTTTTTACACAGCGAGTGGTTCATGTGAGGAATAAACTTCCTGAGGAAGTGGATGATGTGGGTACAATTACAACATTTTAAAGATTTTTGGATTGGCATGTGAATTGGAGAGGTTTGGAGGATTATGGGCCAAGAGCAGGCAGGTGGGACTAGTTTTATTTGGGATTATGATCGGCATGGACTGGTTGGACAGAAGGGTCTGTTTCCATGCTGTATGACACTATGACTCCATGAGGCAGACAGTGTGAAACTTCAAAATGACGAGTTGGTAGAGTGGATGGATAGGTAGCAGATGAAGTTCAATGCAGAGAAATAACAGGAGATAAATTTTGATACAAAGAACCTGAAGCAGTGTTATAAAATAAAGGATCTTACCAACTTGATAGAATTCTTTGAGGAGGTGACAAGGCTGATAGATGAGGGAAGGGCTGTGGATGTCATATACATGGACTTCAGTAAGGCGTTTGATAAGGTTCCCCATGGTAGACTGACGGAGACAGTGAAGTCACTTGGGGTCCAGGGTGTACTAGCTAGATGGATAGAGAACTGGCTGAGCAACAGGAGACAGGGAGTTGTAGTGGAAGGGAGTTTCTCAAAATGGAGAACTGTGACCAGTGGTGTTCCACAGGGATGCGTGTTGGGACCACTGTTGTTTGTGATATAAGTGATCTGGAGGAAGGTATAGATGGTCTGATTAGCAAGTTTGCAGATGACACTAAGATTGGTGGAGTAGCAGATAGTGAAGGGGGCTGTCGGGGAATGCAGCAGAATATAGATAGATTGGAAAGTTGGGTGGAGAAATGGCAGATGGAGTTCAATCTAGACAAATGTGAGGTGATGCATTTTGGAAGATCCAATTCAAGAGAGAACTGTATAGTAAGTGGAAAAGCCCTGGGGAAAATTGATGCACAGAGAGATCTGGGTGTTCAGGTTCATTTGTACCCTGAAGGTGGCAACGCAGGTGGATAGAGTGGTCAAGAAGGCATATGGCATGCTTTCATTCATTGGACGGGGCATTGAGTTCAAGAGTTGACAGACCATGTTACAGTTGTATAGAACTTTGGTTTGGCCACATTTGGAATACTGCGTACAGTTCTGGTCGCCACATTACCAAAAGAATGTGGATGCTTTGGAGAGGGTGCAGAGGAGGTTCACCAGGATGTTGCCTGGTATGGAGGGCGCTAACTATGAAGAGAGGTTGAGTATTTAGGATTATTTACATTAGAAAGACGGAGATTGAGGGACGACCTGATTGAGGTCTACAAAATCATGAGAAGTATAGACAGGGTGGATAGCAAGAAGCTTTTTCCTAGAGTGGGGGGCTCAATTACTAGGGATTACAATTTCAAGGTGAGAGGGGAAAAGTTTAAGGGAGATATGTGTGGAAAGTTCTTTACGCAGAGGGTGGTGGGTGCCTGGAATGCGTTGCCAGCGGAGGTGGTAGAGGCGGGCATGATAGCATCATTTAAGATGTATCTAGACAGATACATGAATGGGAAGGGAGCAGAGGGATACAGATCCTTGGAAAATAGGTTCAGAGATAGCAGGAACTGCAGGTGGTGGAGAATCTGAGATAACAAGGTGTAGAGCTGGATCAAGTCTGCAGTGTTCATCCAGCTCTACACCTTGTTATCTTGGAAAATAGGCGACATGTTTAGATAGAGGATCTGAATTGGCACAGGCTTGGAGGGCCGAAGGGCCTGTTCCTGTGCTGTAATTTTCTTTGTTCTTTGGTACTAATTCTAAAGGGCATGCAGCTGTGTCTGTGCACAGATCATTGAAGATGACAGGACAGGTGGTGAGATCAGTAAGTTAAGCATACAGTATCCTGGTTTTATCAATAGGGACAAGAGCACAAGAGCAAGAATATGATGCTGAAACTGTCTAAGATACTGGTTCGACCTCAGCTGGAATATTGTTCCAATTCTGGACAGTGCACCTTAGAAAGAATGTGAATGCAGAAGAGTTTCACAAGAATAGTTCCAGGGATGCAAAACTTCAGCTTTGAAGGTAGATTAGAGAAGTTGACTAGCTTTGAGAGAGGCCAGGTGGAGATACAATAGAAATTTCCAAAATCATGATAGGTATGGACAAAGTGAATAGGGAGAAACTGTTTCTACTTGTAAAAGAATCAAGAACAAGAGGGTGCAGATAACCGGTAATTTGCAAACAAAGCAAATGTGAGGTGAGCAAACCTTTTTCACCCAGCAAATATGGAATGCAGTGCCTTGGAATGTGTTGGAGGTTCAATTAAAACATTCAAAAGGGACAGTAGATGATTATTTAAATAGGAGCAAGATGCAGGGTTGCAGGGAAAAGGTAGGAAACTGGCTCTACATATCAATGACCAGAGAGTCAGTGTAGACAAATTGTGTCAAATGGCCCCCTTTTGCTCTGTAGCATTAATAAATTTTCCACTTCTACCCTGGAAGGGCCATGGTGAACTAAAGTTTCTCACTTTGATAATTGTAAAGCACAGTTGAGAGAAGAGCCTAGCATATAATTAATAAACCAAACTGGCTAAAACCATCAGAGATGTTTCAGATCAATGCATATTGTATGAAGTGAGGAGATGCTTAGTTATATGTACTGAGGTTTTTCTGAAAATACTTGATCAAGATGATGCAGGATTGTTAGACAGTGCTAAACTGGAGAAATAAAGATTTGGGGCTATCTGCTTGTTGAGTTCTTCTTTCAGTCTGTCTCAGTTTTACAATACAGAAAGTACCAAATTTCATCCCTGATGATAGGGAGCAGCTGAACATCATAGTTACCCTTGTTCCTGGAAGATCTTGCTTCTCCTATCACTGGATGTGGCCTTGTCAATGGCACAGTGAGATTTTGCTTTGCTACCCTCTCCATCACAAAACAGTTTGCTGTCTCTCATTGTCTGCACTGACACACAAGGAGTGCCTACAAAATAACATTTTCCTAGGACAAGCCAAACAGAGTCTGCAGCTAAGCACTAGGGCTGAAAACCATTTAGTTATCACTCTCTACTCAATAACATGAAACCAAAGGATTAAAAAACACCTTTGGTTACATTTGGGTATGCCAGAGGCTGATGACGTGACCTCCAAAATCGGATTCAAGCCCCATGACCAAGTTCCATTCACTTTCCCCTCTGCACAGCACAGTAACATACTTTCTCCATCCGAATTGACATTGCCTCGCTCTTTTCCAGGTTGGCAGAAAGTAAAACCTTCAAGATCGGAGATGCAGGCCCGGACACTCGTAGGCTTGAGGAATCGTTACCCCTGTGAGTTGAACAAAGTGTTTTCCTCTTGACCTTTTTCAGATGATAAACAAATGCCATCTTGACTCAACCGTTGTTTTTGCTTGTTCGAACAATGTATTTTTACAAGGATTCTCCAAACTTCTTTCTGTAACATCAGGGATCCTCTTCAGAACTGATTGGTCAGTCTATTCTAATATACATCTGTGGTAGGTGGAATATAGCTGAACCTCCTTAATTCCAAAATTATTGATACACTTAAGGGTTTTTTGTCACTATTTTATAACCACCAATCTGGAGTGCATTTAAAACAAACGTTTATACATATAAGTCTATATACCATATATATAAATGCATATATAAACCTATATGCTTATATATTCACAAAGATATTCGCAGCACTGTTTCATAGGCCAAACAATTCATATTCAGAGAATTACTGTTCAAACTCATTATGTAGCCATAGGGTCATAAATTCATACAGCGCGGAAACAGACCCTCCAGTCTAACCTGTCCATGCCGAACATAATCCCAAACTAAACTAGTCCCATCTGCCTGCTGCCAGCCCATATCCCTCCAAACCTTTCCTATTCATTTACCCATCCAAATGCTTTTTTAAATGTTGTAATTGTACCTGCATCCAACACTTCCTTAGAAAGATCATTCCACATGTGAACCAGCATCTGTGTAAAAAATTTGGCTCGTCTTTTTTAAATCTCTCTCGTGTGACCTTAATAATGTGTCCCCTAATCTTGGAATTCCCCATCTTAGGGAAAAGACAACTACCACCACTCTATGTATACCTCTTATTATTTTACAATCTTCTATCAGGTCACGTCTCAACCTTTTACACTGCAGTGAAAAATGTCCTAGCCTATCCAATCGTTCCTAATAAGTCACGCCTTCCATACCCGGTAACATCCTGGTTAATCTCTTCAGAGCGCCTTTTCAACAAACATTGAGAAAACTGCCCTGACTTAATTTCACTGGAAGTAAATTCTTCCTTTTCTCAACTTCTCTATAAATGGCACAGACATGACCTGAATGTGAATATGTAATCACACTAAGGGAATCATGCCTGACATATTTGAATGCCAGGACTCAAGCACTGGTAATTTGTCTTTTTTAAATCGCCATCAAAATTCGTTTCATGAATTATCAAACCACAAGCAAAAAATTCTGAATTGCTGTAGCTCATTGCTATGATCAAATGTTAAGGCCTTTTGACAAGTTTGGTGTGGTTCTCATGACTCCAGTGACATAAAATTCCTGGTGCAGACTCATACATCAGATTTTCTTGGGAGAATGACTGCTGAGCACTGGAGACACACTCATAAACCAGAGACAGGTCACACTGAGAGCAGAGGCATTCTAGGCATTGAATCTCTGATTGTCATAAAGATACCCACCTCCCCCCACTCCCCCAACAACTGGGACAGAACGCAGTCCTTCCTGAGAGAGTGATTTAATGCATGGGAGTCCACGATAACATTATGTTGGGATCCAAGAGATCAAGTCACGTTGTAGCTGGACTGCATTAAGAAGTCCTACATTCTTCCAATTTAACTAGCAAAATGAAGCTTTAAATAAAGCTAAATGAACCAAGCTAAATAAAGCTACCATATGAACGGTGACATCCCAAAAATAACAATAAAGTAATGAACAGTAAATCAGTCTGTTTTGCTGTGCTTTGTTGATAAATGGATAGATATGATTGGCTCTGGGACAGCTCCCAGCTCTTAGCTACAAGACTGCTAGAGCAGAACTGCACTACATTTGCTCGGCAAATTCTGATGATTGAGTATGGAGGGACCTTTGTTCTGTATCTAATTTGTGCTGTTGCAATCATGGGGCTATTTCCTGGGACAATAACATGAAGGCATGACTCTATAATTAACTGGACATGATTGATTAATCATGTGTGGAGGCAGCTCTACCTTTTCCAGGAAGTATTGTTAGATGGATCAGTTTAGACAAGCTCTGTGTTAAACGTGTTCCATTCATGGCAGCAGTGTTTAGTGGAAAAGTGTAAATCAAATGTTCCCTGTTTTTAGCCAGTATTATAAGATAGAGAGAGTACCTAAAATAGTCAGTGCTCCCTCAATATCACTAATGCAAAATCCCAAACAATGCAGACCATAATCAACCGATTGGCCACTATGGGCAACATCAATAGCCAACATGTGTAGCTGTAGTTGGTTAGTTAAACAGTCTCCACTTAGCCAGTATATTTAGAAGCTAAAGGAAAACAAATCCCCAGGACCTGAGAAACTGCATCTTTGGCTTCTCAAATAGTTGCCGCAGAAGCACTGAACACACTGGATGTGATTTTCTAAACCTATCGATCTAAAAGCAGACCCACGATTTGGAAGTTAGCAAATGTAACTGCCTAATAAAATTATACATTGGCCATTCAGCCCCGCAAACCTGCTCCATCATCGAAAACAGTCATAGTTGATCTGGTTACGGCTTTAACTTTACTTACTTGCCTTATTCCATTCCCTACCTTGACACTGTTGAACATCAAAAATCTGTTTAATTTGGCTTTGAATATCTACAAAAATCCAGCCTTCACAGCACACTGTGCAAGAGAATTTCTAACACTGCTGGGCCTTAGAGAGAACAATAAAATATTGAAGATAGATCAATGAAAAGTAATCTCGACCTGAAATTATAATGTTGTGTTGCTCGAGAGATGCCGTTTGACCTACTGATGGTTTCCAGCATTTTTCTTCTTTTATTCCATGGTTGCTGTTTCTTTCTTAAATTTCTACACTTTTGTTTGTAAGCTTTTAGCACAAATTCAAAGACATCGTCCATCTCATAGTCAGTGACCATGGTGGATGTGACAGGAAAGAGTTCACTGTTCAGTTTTGGCTTAAATTCAAACCAGGACAGTTGACTTTGATTGGTCAAGGCATTGTCATGTGGATTGCACCAAAAAGTGGCAGCTGCTGACCTCTTCTTCAAATATTCTTTTAGTTTGCAAAGGACAGAGACTACAGGTGTGAATATACATAGATTCTAGCAAGTGAGCCACAATGCAAGCTGATAGATAATCTTGAAATTTCTTGTCAGCCTAATGCTTAACCCACTCTGGATTTTTCAGCAAGTGTTGTCCAATTGAAGAATCACATCTTATGTTGAAACAATATGCTCTGAGCCTTGCAAGCATGGGCCAGTCAAGTACATAAGGCAATTGAAACTAGGAGCAAGAGTAGACTATTCAGATCCCCCTACCCCTGTATCCAGTCCTGAAGAAGGGTAATACCTGAAATGTTGCTGCAGATGCTGCCTGGCCTGCTGTGTTCTTCAAGCCTCCTGTTTGTCTACATTCAATCCCTTGAGCCGGCTCTGCCATTTGATCTGATCATGGCTGATCTCATCTTGGCCTCAACTCCACTTTCCTGCCTAATCTCCATGACCCTTACACCCATTACTAATTTCAAATCTTTACGCTGTCTCCTTAAATTTGTTTAATGACCTAAAATCCACTATACCTTAGGATAGTGAATTCCACAGATTCATAACCTGTTGAGAGAAATAATTTCTCTTGATCTCTGTTTTAAATCTGCCACACCTTATCCTAAAATTATGACCTCTCATTCTAAATGGCTCCACATGAAGTGACATCCTCATGTCTACTTTGTCAATCCTGCTTAGATCTTACACACCTCAATTATATCTTCTCTTATTCTCCTAAACCGCTCATCTCTGGAATCAATCTGGTAAATCTTCTCTGAACTGCCTCCAGTGCAACTACAAATTGGCACCTTCACCAAGGGGACCAAAACTATGGATTACTCCAGGCGCAGTCTCACTAATACCTTGTACAGTTATAGGATCACTTCCCTACTTTCATACTCTCTACCTTAGCAACAAATGCCAGAATTGTATTTGCCTCCTTATTACCTGCTGTATTTGTTTTCTGTGATTCATCCACGAGAAAACCCATACCTCTCTGCACCAAAGCTTTGCAAAGTATCTCTCCATTTAGGTAACAATTAGCATTTGACGAAAATGGATAACCTTACACATATCCACATTGAATTTCATTTTCTAGAATTGGCCCAGTGTTCACCTAACCTATCTAAATTCATTTGTAAACTTCTTATTTCATTAGTGCAACTTACTTTCCCACTTATTTTAGTGTCATTTGCAATTTTGACTATAGTACTTTCTATTCCTACATCCAAGTTATGAACGTAAATTGTAAATAGTTGGGACCAAAGGACCAAACTCTGTAGCATCCTGCCAACCATTAAAAGACCCATTTATCCCAACTCTCTGCTTTCTGTTGGTTAGCCAATCCTCTATCTAAGCTAATAAATTACCCCTAACCCAATGTGATCTCATCTTGTATTTATCTATTGTGTGGCAAACCACCTGCTCCCTCCTTCACAATCCCAACCCACTGACAGTTTGGGGATAGTTGTTCCATGTCCATCTCAGATGTGCCACCTGACTAGCTGGCTGCATGGGCAGTCCACACACACACACGGACCCCTGTTACAGAAAGGTTTGACTGTGACCGTAGTGACAGTGGGGTTTACAAACCAATGATTTAGGTTTGAATGTAGGAATGCAGTGCAGACCACACAAAAATTGGTAGAATCGTAAATAGCGAGGAGGGTGGACTTGGACTACAAGTGGATATAGTCAGGCTGGTCAGATAGGCTGACCAGTGGCAAATGGAATTCAATCCAGATAAATATGAGGTGATACACTTGGGGACAAGACAATGTAATACATGATGAACGGTAGAACCCTGGGAAGCACCGAGGATCAAAGGGACCTTGGTATGCGTGTACACCAGTCCCTTAAGGTATAAGTGGTGGATATACATGTGGATAAAGTGGTTAAAAATGTGTCTGGAATATTTGACTTTATTGGTCAAGGAATATTGTTTAAGAGCAGGAAGGTGATGCTGGAACTGTGTAAAACATTGGTTAGGCCTCAGCTAGGTATTGTGTGCAGTTCTGGAATCCACATTATAAGAGGGATGTGATGGTACTGGAGGGGGTACAGAGACGATTTACCAGTATGATGCCTGGGCTGAAGAATTTAAGTAATGAAGAGAGATTGGACAGACTTGGGGTTGTTTTCCTTAGAACAGAGGAGACTGAAAGGGAACGTGATTGAGATGTGTAAAATTAAGCACCATAGATAAGGTAAAGAGGAAGATATTTCTCTGCTGTTTTCACTGCTCACAGTGTGGTCTCCAGTACACTGGTGAGATGAAATGCAGACTGGAAAACTGCTTTGTTGAACACCCACAATCTATCCTCAAAAGTGACCCTGAGCTTCTGGTTGCCTGCCACTTCAACACACCATTGTGTTCTGTGGCTCAGACTTACTGCAGTGCTCCAGCAAAGCTCAGAACATCATCTTATGGCTTCAGGGATCAATATTGAGCACACACACACACACACACACATACACACCTTCTCAAACCTTTACACCTTTACTCACTCACTCAAACGCAAGTTCAGTTTTTGTTACCGTTTTTTTTCATGATAGAGGGATCAGTGGCCTGGGTGCATGTATTTAAGATAAGGGACAGCAGGTTTACAGGAGATGTGAGAAAAACCCTTTTTCACCCAGATGGTGCTGGTGATCTGGAACCCACTGCCTGTAAGGGTGGCTGAGGCTGAAACCCTCAAGACACTGAAGAAGTATTTAGTTGTGCACTTGTGATGCCATGGCATACATGATGGAATGATGGAATACAATGTAGGAAAGTGTGAGGTCATGCACTTTGATAGCACAAATAGAGGCATAGACTATTTTCTAAATGGGGAGAGAATTCAGAAATCTGAAGTGCAAAGGGTCTTGGGAGTCTTAGTCCAGGATTCTCTGAAGGTTAACTGGCAAGTTGAATTAGTAGTTAGGAAGGCAAGTACAATGTTGGCATTTATTTCAAGAGGACTAGAATATAAAAGCAGAGATGTACTTCTGAAGCTTTATAAGGCTCTGGTCAGACCACATTTAGAATGTTGTGAGCAATTTTGGGCACCATATTTCAGGAAAGATGAATTGGCGCAGACGAAGTGGGTCCAGAGGAAGTTTTTGAGAATGATCCAAGGAAGGAAAGGCTTAACGTATGAGGAATGTTTGAGGACTCTGGCTCAATACTCGATGGAGTTTAGAAGGATGAGGGGAGATCGAACTGAAACTTACAGAATACTGAAAGGCGTAGATAAAGTGGACATTGGAAAGATGTTTCCATTAGCAGGAGAGACTAGGACCTGAAGACACAGCCTTAGTGTAAATGGAAGACCTTTACCTTAGAACAGAGATATGGAGAAACTTCTTCAGCCAGAGAGTGGTTAATTTTTTGGAACTCATTGCCACAGAATGAATTGGCGGCATGTTGGCTCAGTGTTTAGCACTGCTGCCTCAAGCTATTCTGAGAAGGCTGTGGAGGCCAGGTCATTAAGTATATTTAAGACAGAGATACATAGGTTCTTGACTGTCAAGGGGATCAAAGGTTATGAGGGAGAAAGTGAAAGAATGGGTTTGAGAACCCTTTCAACCATGACTGAATGGCAAAGCAGATTTGATGAGCCAAATGGCCTAATTTTTGCTCCTATGTCTTACGGTCTTATACCATAAGTCTGTGGGCCAACTGCAGAAAAATGGGATTAGAATAGGTGTGATAGGCTGAAAGACATTTTTCTGTGCTGTTGATCTCTTTGACCTTTATTACTCTATGGTGACCCTTGGGCCTGTGAGCCTTGGCCCTGCCACCAATATGCAGAGAATGGTATGTCCTGGAATTTGAAAATGATTACATCACAAGTGGATATTTTGCAAAACTCTGTCAGCAACACAGTGCCCAGTTACAGACCTACCAAAAATGCTAACTGAATGTTTCAGAAATCCACATGGAAGGACTGGCCTTGGGGGAAGAGGAAGTCTTCGCTGTTATGGACGAAACATGGCAATGGATCCCATTATTACACGGTAAGTGAACAGAGAAATTGACATGTTTCTAATCGGGAATCTTGCACGTTGTTTATGTCCATAATATTTTCATTTTTACAATATCAGTCAGTCCTGGTCAAGCAGTGTAGTGTGTGTGAAGGTAACATCAGACGCAAAACTTGAAATGACTGTACTGGAGGACCATGTTGAAATGAAAAGTGGTGGTGTCATGGTATGTCACTGGATGAGTAATCCAAAACCCCAGGTTAATGTTCTGGCCAGATCCACAGCAGCATGGGTGAGTCTCAGAAATGGCCAACAGTGATGCCCACATCTCTCTTGAAGATTAAAACATTGCTGAAAACATTTAGGCCCTTTGCCGTGTCACTTGCTTGATTATTCAGCTGCTGTTTTGTAGATCATTCTGCTAGGTCATTGTAATCTCCCCACATATTTTGGCAATATTTTCACTGACTCTGATAACTGGCTAAACCCTCAGTATAGTGTTCACAGTGGCAGACCAACAAGATCTTTGCTGCTAATTACTTCAGAAATTAGATCAATCCTCTTAGAAATTAGATTGATCTCCTTAGAAATCAGGTTAATTCTCACAGATATTAGATTGATCCTATTGAGAATTAGATTCATCCACTCAGAGATTAGATATACCCTCTCGCTAATTAGATTGATCCTCTCAGAAGTTAGGTTGATCCTATTGGTTGTTAGATTGACCCTCAGAAATTAGATCAATCCTCTCAGAAATTAGGTCAATCTTATTAGTAATTATATTGACTCTCAGATATTAGACTGACCGTCTTAGAAACTGAATCGATCCTGTTAGCTATTGGATTGATCTTATCAGATATTAGAATGATCACTCCCTTTAGGCAGTTTGCTCCTGTGTGCAGTAAGCAGTCTGAGCATGTCCCTGACTGAATGCAGAGCCAGGCATTTAGTGGAAGACTGCCTCCTTGTGGTTGGCCAGGGGACTTCCTCTCAGTACACCTCGGAATGAGCCTCCAGACTGAAAATGGTCCAACTGTGGCTAAACAAAATAGTGTGCAAGGGTCCACATCCACAAGTCTGTCTGCACTCCTCCTCCTCCTCCTCCTCCTCCTCCACCACAAGTCCCCCTTCTTTACCAGCACCCCCATTCGACGCTCCCCCCTCCCACCTCCCCCAAACCCCAGCCCTGCAGGTCACACTGATGGTCCTAGTAAATTTGAATTTCCATCATGTTGAAATTGTCTTACAAGGCCTCCGAGAGCATAGCTTGCTTGAGGCACTCTTGTGGTGCACTTGTGTTGGACATCTACCACCATGGATCACCCCTCTCTTCACTGCTGTACAGATGTTCCCCATTGTTTATCTTCATTCTTTCAAGGCATGCTGGCAAGACCATTATTTTACCCATCCCTAATTCCCTGTCAATTTAGTGGCTCGCTGGGCCATTCAGATAGTAGTTAAGAGGCAACCACATTGTTGTGTGTCTGGAGTCACATGTAAGCCATATCAGGTAAAGATGGCAGATTTTCTTCCCTAAAAGATGTTAGTGAATCAGATCGGTTTTTCCAATTGATGATAATTTCACAGTCACCATTACTGAAGTTTATAAGTGCAGAATTTGTCATTGAATTTGAACTGAACTGAATTGAATTTGATGGGAAGTAGAGCAGCAGGTCAGGATGTGAAAAAAAGCTGGACATTAATAGGATGAACGAGCAGGGCCAATTTAATGAACAAGGTGGGACTGTAAAAAGTGTTTTAAGTTAACCTGGAGGGAGAAATAGTAAAAAGATGCTGAAGAACACGATAGAGTGTACAGCCCAACTAGAGTTCTTTACACAAATGCACGGAGTCTAAGGAATGAATGAAATTAGCTACAGGCACAGGTTCAAATTAGAAACCATGATAAAGTACCTATTACAGAGCCATGGCTGCAGGATGATCATGACTGGGAACTAAACATACCAGGTTATAAGATTTAGAGCTTACAGGATATAGAAAATAGCACGGGGCGGAGTAGCATTGCTGATTGGAACCAGAATCACTTCTATGGTGAGGGAGAATGTAATGAGGGGAAAGCACCCAGTGTAGACCTTGTGGGTAGAACTGAGGAACCATAACGGAACTAAAACCTCAATAGGTGTCTTGTATAGACCACCTGATAGCAGTTTAGAACTGCTATATTGTATAAATGCTGAAATTAAGCCACTAAGTAGTAAAGGCAGAGTAGATTTGGTGGGGGATTTTAATCTTAACATAGACTGCGAGAGAGACAGCACCTGCCAGAAAGGTTGTGAATTTCTGGAGTGTGTCCAGGATTGTTTCCTATGGCAATATATCTTGGGTGTAATAAAGGGACAATCAATATTGGATCCAGTAATGAGCAATAAGCCTGATTTAATTAGTGACCTAGTTGTTTTGAGCATTTGTCAAATAGTGATCATAACACCATTTATGTCTTATGCAGCATTTGTAAAACTCAGGCAAAAATCAAATGACAAAGTAAAAAGAAGGGGCTTATAAAACCACAAAGAACCATATACATTTATATAGAACAAATCACAATGGGACTTATAAGAGCTATAAAGCATTATGAAAGGAAACTTGCAAGGTACATAAAATACGATAAGAACAGAATTTATAATTTTATAAAGGGAAAACAGCTGGTTAACAGTACTATTGGCCAACTGAAGTCTGAGATTGGGGATATCGTCAATGACCATGGGGAAGTGGCAGACATGCTGATTTTTGCTATTGTATTCAGAGCCATGATGTACCCACGAGGATAGCCTCAACCGGGATCTTAGGTTCATGTCACACTACAGATGACCACTCCCCTCACTCCCCTCACTCCCCTCACTCCCCTCACTCCCCTCACTCCACTCACTCACACACAACCACACTCTCCCACACCCACTCTATACACACAAAAGCACTCATGCACACAAAAACACACATACGCGCACACACTCTCTCTCTCCCCCCACACACTCTCTCCATACTCACAAACACGTACACACGCATTCACTCTCTCTACACACACAAACACACACACACAAACTCTCTCTCCATACACACAAGCGCGCACACACTCTCTCTCCACGCACACACTCTCTCTCCCTCTCTGTTTCTCTCTCTCCCATGCACATGCACGCTAACACACATTCTCTCTCATACACACACACACTCTCTCTCTCTCTCTGTCTCTCTCTCTGTCTCTCTCTCTCTCTCTCTCTCTCACCCACACACACGCACGCACACACACACACTTGCATACACACAAAAGCACTCCCTTAAACACAGGCAAACACTCACACACACAAACACACAAGCATACATGCGTGCTCACACAAACACACTCTCACCCACGCACACTCTCTCTCACGCACACACGCGCACACACACACTCTCTCTCTCTCTCTCTCACCCCCGCACGCACGCGCACACACACGCACGCACTCTCTCTCTCATCCACACCGACACAGACACACACACGCTCTCTCACCCACACACACATACTCTCACTCACACGCACACACTCTCTCTCTCTCTGTCTCTCTCTCACCCCCGCACACGCACGCTAACACGCACACGCACACGCACACGCTCCCACACGCACACGCACACGCGCGCTCGCTCGCTCCCACACACGCACACACGCGCGCGCGCGCTCGCTCGCTCCCACACACGCACACGCTCGCTCGCTCGCTCCCACACATACACACGCTCGCTCGCTCGCTCCCACGCACGCACGCTCGCTCG
>JAHRHZ010000173.1:209657-252317 GCA_024137785.1 Ginglymostoma cirratum
TGTAGAGGTCAGTGCGCCATACTACGACTGCCCCTCCCTTGTCCGCGGGTTTTATGGTGAGGTTGGGATTGGAGCAGAGGGCTGCACGTTCTGCGGGGGAGAGGTTGGAGTGTTTGAGAGGGGTAGAGAGGTTGAGGTGATTGATGTCTCGACGGCAGTTGGAGATGAAGAGGTCGAGGGAGGGTAGGAGGCCTTGGGGTGGTGTCCAGGAGGAGGGCTTGTGTTGGAGGCGGGAGAAGGGGTCAGTAGAGGGAGGGTTAGATTCGCGGTTGGTCTGCCTTCGACTTGTCTGCCTCCTCTCCACCTATCCTCTCCTCTATCCATCCTCTATCCGCCTCCCCCTCTCTCCCTATTTATTTCAGAACCCTCTTCCCCTCCCCCATTTCTGATGAAGGGTTTAGGCCCGAAACGTCAAGTTTTCCTGCTCCTATGATGCTGCTTGGCCTGCTGTGTTCATCCAGCCCCATGCTTGTTATCCTTGTAAATTCCTTCCGTTGTCTTTCAAGTTTAATAACATCCTTCCTATATTCAAATGAGTACAGTGAAAACTTTACAAGTTGTCACTTACATCTCCATCTTGGGTACAAAAGGTACCTAGGTATAATCCTTTGTTACAGAACAGAGAAATGAAGAGAAAAAAAATTACATTACAGCAATACACAGTATAACCATAGTTCAGAAAAACAAGAAACAAAGTTAAAAAGACAAACATCACAGTCTCTCTCCCAAGCCTCTCCGCAGCAGACCAGCACAGGGGCCTCCATGTGGTCTGACTGCCGCTGCTTCCATGTTCCGCACTGGAGCACTGATCGCTGGCGTCCTGGGTCTGGCCGCTGGTCCCTGGCACCCACCTCCGACCGCTGATCTCTGACATCCCCACTGGTATTCTTGCTCCGGCCACTGGTCCTCAGTGTCCCAGCGCTGGTCGCTGATTGCTGGCATCCCTGCTCTAGCCACCGGCATTCCCACTCCGGAGCAGGTGTCTGAGGCCAAGAGAAGGAAGGAAAGGGGGAAGAGTAAAAAAGGAAAGAATGGGTGGAGCTGAGGAGTTATTTACCCAATAACCTGCACTTACTTTCTCAGTACATTCCCTGTACTGGTCCTGTGCCCTGCGCGCAAACTGCACCTTGCACTCACCCTACATCTTGCACCCACCCTGTGCATTGTATGCATTGCTGGGTCTAGCAATGCCTTTGTTTTAAATTTCTCAACTTTAGTTTCGATCTGTTTCCTCTTTCGATGTTCTTCGACGCTGCAATCCTCTGCGGTCTCTCTCTCCCTTGGAGTGGGTCTCCTCCATTCAGTCAGATCTTTCCATTCTGTGTTTTCTCGTTTAAGGCCCTCTTTAAGAACCAACTCATTACTGTCGTTATAATGTAAGAAATATGGCAGTCAATTTGTAACCAGTTCTGAGAAAGTGTCACTTGACCCGAAACATTAACTCTGATTTCTCTCCACAGATGCTGCTGAGCTTTTCCAGCAATTTCTGGTTTTGTTTCTGACTTACAGCATCCGCAGTTCTTTTGGTTTTTAAATTTGCACCTATGGGCTGACTGAGAGATAGATAGTGAGTGAGGGAAGAGACAGAAAAAGATGTTAGAAAGATAGAGAGAGCAAATAAAGATGAAGGAGAGAGGGTTTGAGAGAGAAATTGAGCACCACAGCAAATTAAAAGTAGGCATGGCAGAGAGTGGGAGAGGGAGACAAAAGGAGAGACAATCAGTGAGAAATATGCTGGAGAGCTTGCTAGTTTGAACTTTCTAGACTGGCAACATTACCTCCTTGGGTGAGCGACTGGAGAATTACTGCTGATGAATCCAACGGCCTGCAGGAGGGATGAGGATGAGCCTGGGGAAAATGCAACTCGAGGTCCTTGAACAAAATCTGTTTTTTCCTTTCACTTCAGGGAATTCTGGATGCTGGAAAGACTTTCCCAAGAAACATGATGGTCATCTTAAATGAAAAGATACTGGACATGTTTCAGAAACTGCAGAAGAAGGCCTTAGAGGTTGAAGCTAAGTCCTGTGTTCGTTGCTTTGTAAAGAGATGTTAAACTATTGGGTATTCACAGTGCCAATGTCAGTTAACAGTCTCACCTTTTTACAGCCTTGAACCTGGCAGGCACACTTATCTTTGCAACTAGTCGAGGCTTCACAGGCTGTTCCCAGTCCAGGGCTAATACCAAGACAGTGTGAACCTGACTATTGCTGAAAAGAAGCTTTTCTTGCATGCTTCTCATCTTGTACCCATCAGAAAAATACAGAAGATTCCATAGTAAAAAGTATCAACATGTATACTGTCTGAGAGGAGACAATATATATTCATAGTGTATCAGTTACATTGGCACTACTTGTGAATTGTCCTGAAAAGTGATAAACAAAAACCTTCATCAATTACATCTTTTATTCAGTAATAGTTCTATCCTCCCAAAAAACTACTAATGTGAACCTGCTGATTGTGTCACCTCTTGAGGACTGTAGATAGGAGATCTCTGCCAGAAGATGTAACAGCAAATAATGTCATATCTTAACTGACCACTTGATTAAATCATGTTGCCTGGATGACTTCACAGCATGTACTGGTGTATAGTCTGGGTTTCTCTGACACCACATCTCACCTCATCTCTTGTGATGGTCCAGGTTATCAGAGTCTTCACCATTTCTGTATCTTCCTATGGCATGCAAAGCCTGTGATCATCGAATCCTTACAGTGTGGAAGAAGGCCATTCAGTTCATCAAGTCCACACTGACCATCCGAAAAGCATCCCACCTAGACCCACCCCCATACCCTATTGTAACCCTGCATTTCCCATGGCTAATACATCTAACCTACACATCCTTGGACACTGTGAGGAATGTAGCATGGTCAATTACCCAAACTGCACATCTTTGGAGTGTGGGAGGAAACCAGAGCACCCAGAGGAAACCCACACAGATATGGGAAGAACATAGGGTAGAATCAAAACCAGGGTCCTGGTGCTATGAAGCAGCTGTGCTAACCACTGAGCCACCATGCTGCTATGTGTGAGACAGTGACCCTGTGTCTACTATGCCTGTATTTTCTGTCATATCGAGTACTGAGCTCTGTATTGAGCAGATCTCCTGACACTCCTGTTTATATCAGTCAGCCAGGACTCCTTGATTGGACCAGTTAACAGCCCCAAGCAGGGAACTGGTATACTATAAGATCCACCTGGCTGACATCATTCCAATGACTACATACCTCCCCATCTAAGTCCTGGGACATTGGTTCATTCCTTTACTCGTTGCTTCTCCTGGGGAGTTTATGCACCAGGTCCAGTTCTTCCAACTCCTGCCTAGGATATTGGTGGTGTGTACTGAACCACAGTCCACATTTGGCATCCAAAATGTCTCAGTTAAAACATGTCTTCTTCTTTAGGCGGTAATGGCATTGACACTGTAACATGTGATGTGTAAATCTCGTCCTCAGGGGTTTCTTTGATGCTAGGTGGAGGGGGAAGAACCCATAGGTTCTGACAAGTTTGCCGGATATGAATGTAGATGGTGTAATTAATGAGGTGACACAAATATTTGGAGTGAGGAAGATGGTTGCAGGCTACAGCCTGAAACTGATCAGCTTATAAATTAGGCAGAACAATGGCAGATGGAATTTAGTCCTGATAAGTGTCAGGTGATGCAATCAGGGAATTAAATACACAA
Source organism: Ginglymostoma cirratum (assembly GCA_024137785.1). Classification (NCBI taxonomy): domain Eukaryota; kingdom Metazoa; phylum Chordata; class Chondrichthyes; order Orectolobiformes; family Ginglymostomatidae; genus Ginglymostoma; species Ginglymostoma cirratum. The sequence goes on from JAHRHZ010000173.1 coordinate 213,338, forward strand.
TGAGTGGTAGGTTCCTAGTGAGTACTGAAGGACAAAGGGACCTTGATGTGAAGGTATCAGTGCAGGTAGACAGTGGTTAAGAAGGCATAAGGGATGCTTGCTGTCATTAATCAGGACATAGAATATAGGAGCAAGGAAGTCTCATTAAAATTTGAGGAAGCATTAGTTAGGCCATAGATGGAATACTGTATGCAGTTCTGGTTGCCACACTACAGTGGGATATGATTGCAGTAGAGCGGGTGGAGAGGAGATTCATCTGGATATTGCCTAAGATGAAAAGTCTCACATGTGAGGTGAGATTGGATAGGCTGGGTTTGTTTTCCTTGGAACAGAGGAGGCTGAGGGGAGATCTGATTGAGGCATACAAAATGGTGAGAGGTATGAAAAGATAGATCACATTGAATCTTTTCATCATGGCAGATGTGTCTAAGACCAGAGGGCACAAGTTTAACGTGAGGAGTAAGCCATTTAATGAAGATCTGAGAAAGAGTTTTTCATGCAGAGTGTGGTAGAAATATGGAACGTGCTGCCTGAAAGGATGGTGGGGGCATGTACTCTCACAACATTTAAGAAGCATTTGGATGACCACTTAAAATGCCAGGGCGTGGTATACTTGGACCAAGTACAGGTAAATGGGATTAGTGTAGTTTGCTGTTTAATGTTCGGCATAGACATGGTGGGCTGAAGGGCCTGTTTCTATTCTGTACAACTCTATGAAGCAATTCAGTCAGCTCTTTGCTCATCTAGTGAGCACTTTGCTCCATTGCCTTTCCCTTTGCCCTGTAATTTGACTTGAATCCGGACCTGATCTCCTATGCTGGTGTGTTTGTTTTAGGTCTATAAGGGATATGAAGACGATTCCAAAAACACAGACAATGCATGGATTGAAACTGTGGTCCTCAACTTGCATTTGGACGATGACAATCCATTTATAAATGTGAGTTTTCTTCCATTTATTCCTAAAAGAATGATTGACTAAACAACTTGTTTAACTCCTTTGTTTTGTTCCAGAAGCAGATTGTAGACAGCAGGAGTCATAGGATTTGCTTTGTTAATGCGGGCCCTCTAAAAACAGCTCTCATGGCACTGAGTAAGGCAGAGCTGAGCAGTTACAGGTTGCATTGACAGTCTGCACTGAACTTGCTCAATGCAGCCAGGGACACAGCAAGGCAGTTAATGTAGATCTCATTTCATTGACAGGGGGTTGCAGGGGAAAACATTTGGCCAAAATTTCTGGTCCTGATAGTCTTCTGGTGAGCAGGCACCAATCTGTGGCTGAGAAAGGAACAGGTCCCTGCCTTGATGCCTTCTCAGTTGAATATACTGAAGTGCCAGGGCATGGACATGAGTCTCTGACTCATTTCACTCCCTGACTATCAAAGAGGCATGTGAGTGATATGGCTGTCACAGCTGTCCTGTCCACCTCCAGGGATTTGTAAATGTTCTTTTTTTAATCTGTGTTACCTTCCCTTTCCTCAAGTCGATCACAAGCAGAGGTGGCTCAGAGACAAGCCTTGAGATGAAGATTCCGGTGATTGTGGAGGGAATAGCAAAGCAGCTAGCAGTGCGTTGGCAAACTGTGGAGCAAGGAGACCCAGTGTGTGCACGTTACAAAGCATACTTGCAAGTAGTAACTGACTTTCACGGCGCCTGCTTCTAAGCTGCTCAAATCATCGGTGCACCAGTGGTAAAGCCAGAGACCACCTCAACCGAGTCTGAGTGGCCAAAAACAAGTGAGACAGATCTGACCCACTCAGCAAACCACCAACTAGATAGTGCACCTGCAAACAGAGTGTGAATACAAAACCTGCTGATAAAAAAAATGACACTTGATAATGGCACGTTACATTGCATGTTCTGATCCTGCTACTCGAGGGATATAGAAATCTGTTGAATGTTGCAGAATAAAGATATAAATATAAATATTTGTACACCAATCAGTGTTTTTTTTAAGGGAGTTGGGTGTCACTGACTTAGCTATCACTGATGTTAACCTACCTATACTTATGAGGAATATCTTCACCTCCTCATCCAGGGGAACACAAACAATTTGCAGGATGGCAACCTGTAACCAATGGTGTGTCACAGAAATCAGTGTTGAGACCACAGTTATTTACAATAAATATTAATGATTTGGATGAGGGAAGGGAATGTACCATTGTCAAGTTTGCAGATGAGACAAAAATAGGTGGGAAGGCAAGTAGCGAGGATTAGGAACAGAGAAAATCGGATCAGGGGTTGGCCATTTGGTCCTTTGAGCCCGTCACTATAATCATGGTATATCATCTATCTCAGCAGACCATTTCTGCTTCTCCCCCATATCCTTTGATCCCTTAGCCCCAAGTGCTATAACCAATTCCTTCCTGAGATCAATTAATGTTTTAGCCTTGAATGCTTTCTGTAGTAGTGAATTCCACAGGCTTACCACTCTGGGTGAAGGAAATTCCCTTCATTTCAGTCTTAAATTGTTTACCCATACCGTTAGATTGTCATCCTTGGTTGTGGGCTCCCCTGCCATCAAGAATAACCTTCCTGCATCTACCCTGTAGAGTCCTGTTAGAATTTTATCGCTTTCTTTGAGATTCCCTGCCATTCTTCTAAACTCCAATGAATACAGTCCAAATTGATCCAGACTATTGTTATACATCAGTTCTGCAATCCCAGAAATCAATCTGGTAAACCTTTGTTGCACTTCCTCCATTCCAGAGTTTCCTCTCTCAGACAGAGATCAATACTAAATACAAATACTCAGTTCTGAAGAAGGGTCACTGGACCTTAATTCTGATTTCATTCCACAGATGCTGCCAGACCTGTTGAGCTTTTCCAGCAATTTCTGTCTTTGTTACAAATACACCAATGCCCTGTACAATTGCAGCAAGACATCCCTGCTCCTATACTCAAATCTTCTCGCTATGAAGGACAACGTAGCATTTGTCTTCTTTTACCATCAGCTGAACCTGTATGCTTAACTTCACTGATTGGTGCACAAGCATACCCAAGTCTCATTGCACATTCCCCACCTTTCAATTTATAGCCGTTCAACCTTCTAGATAAACTGCTCCAAAACAGGTAATCACACATTTATCCACATTATTCTGCATTTGCCTGCTTGCTCATTTCATCCAAATCACACTGAAGCAACTCTGCATCCTCCTCACAGCTCACCCTCCCACCCAGTTTTGTGTCATTTGTCAATTTGGCGATATTACATTTAGTTGCCTTATCTATATATAGTGAATAACTGGTGTTCAAGCCTTGACCCCTGCAGTACCCCAATAGTTACAGCCTGCTATCTGAAAAAGGACCAGTTTATTTCTACTCTTTGTTTCTTGTCTGCCAACCAGCTTTCTCAATACACTACCCCACAATTCCACGTGCTTTGATTTTGTACATTAATGTCTAATGTGGGATGTTGTCGAAAGCCTTTGAAAATCTAAATAAGGTACATCCACAGTTGCCCCCTCATCACCTCTATGAGTTATATTCTTGAAGAATTCCAGTAGATTTGTCAAGCATGATTTATCTTTCATCAATCCATGCTGTCAGAGAGGCTACAAGAGGGATCTAGACAGGTTAAGTGAGCGGGCAAAAACAGGGCAGATGGAACATAACGTGGGGAAATGTGAGATTATGTACTTTGGCAGGAACAAAAGAGGAACTGAATATTATTTAAATGGAGAAAGACTGCAAAAAGTTATCGAACAAGGCATTTGGGAGTCCTCATGCATAAACTACAAAAAAGCTAGGATCAACTTCAGCAGATAATTGAGAAGACAAATGACCTTTATATGAAAGGAAACTGGAGTTTAAAGGTAAGGAAGTTATGCTAAAATCATACAAGGCACTAAACAGACCATTGGTGGATTACTGTGGAGCAGCATGGAGGCTCAGTGGTTAGCACTGCTGCCTCACAGCACCGGGGCTCAGCTTCAATTCCACCCTTGGGCAACTGCCTGTGTTTGCACATTCTCCCCGTGTCTGCGTGGGTTTGTTCTGGTTTCCTCCCACTGTCCAAAGATATCCAGGCTAGGCAGATTGACCATTCTAAATTGCTTGTAGTGTTCAGGGATGTGTAGATTAGGTGGGTTATAAGGGGATGGGTCTGGGTGGAATGCACTGAGGTTCAGCGTGGACTAGTTGGGCCGAAGTGCCTGTTTCCACACGGTAGGAATTCTATATAAAAAAAATAGCTGTGAACAGTTTTGACCCCTTATCTGAGGAGAGATATATTATCATTGGTTGATTAGGCTTTATTGGGTATGGAGGGAATTTCTTTTGAGAAATTTCTTACTCCAGTCTGAGTAACAACCATTCACCACAACTCACTTTACTGTCATTAAGCCAATTTTGATTTCATCCATCAAACGCTGACTGTCCTAATTTCCATGAATCTAATTCAATGATTTGTGTGCACTTTTGTAATCCACATTGTAAAAGGGATGTGGTAACACTGGAAAGGGTACAGAGGAGAATAACCAGGACGTTGCCTGGTCTGAAAAGTTTCAGTTATGAGGAGAGATTAGACAGGTTGGTGTTGTCTTAAAGCAGAGGAGGTTGAGAAGGGGACATGATTGAGATGTATAAAATTATGAAGGACATAGGGTAGACAGGAAGAAACATTTCACCTTGACAACCAGGCAACCCAGATGTAATGTAAGGGGCAGAGGAGATGGGAGGAAAACTTGTTTCACTCAGAAGATAGTGGAAATCAGAACTCACTGTCTGTAAGGGTGGTAGAGATGGAAATCTTCATAGCATTTAAGAAGTATTTAGATGGTGTAGGCCAAGTGATAAAAAATTGGATTAGAAGAATCAGGTGGTTTCTTTTAACCAGTGCAGACACAGTGGGCCAAAGGGTCTTTTTCAGTGCTGTAGATCTCAATGGCTCTATATTACTCAGCCTTAAGAACACATTCTTAAAATGTGTCACAACCTGCTGCAACTCTTGTTCATTCCACAGTCCTGGTACCATCAGCTAATGGGAAAAGTTTTTCTTACTCATGACCTTCCTGGGAGGAGTGTGCTGATAATCAAGGGTGTTGGTTTAGCTCATTTGGCTGTACAATTTATGGGTGTGGGTTCAATTCCTGCACTAGCGAGGTTACCATAAAGGATTCTCCTTCTCAACCATTCCCTTATGTTCAGGTTAAACCACCACCAGTCAACTCTCTAGTGAGCGAGCAGCTGTATGCTCTGGTAAGGCTATGGCTGATAATCTTGTCCCATTTTTCCACAAGCTATAACAACTGTGTAAATTCACATATGAGACTATCCAGATGGTCAATTGACCTAACTGACTCAGGACAAAGGCAATAGTTATTTATTATAAATGCACCATAATTGCAGATATGGCAAAGAAAATAAAGGATTCCTAATGTACATCTACAATTTGAACTATATCCCATCAAATCCCAAATAAACACACATTCATTAACTATTAAGAGACAATTAACACAAAAGACAGATGGTTTAACACAGGTATTATGGATGAAAATAAATAGATGGAACAAAATGCCAAAGACAAAATTTTCAGAACTCAAGGGAGTTAAAATGTCTTCTAATAGTTCTTTTGAATTCAGCAATGGTGATACACTGTTGTCTGTAAGGTGACAGTCATTCTTCACTTTGATAGTTGATCAGGAAGACCAAGGGCTTATCTTTGTAGAATTCTTTTTTCTAAACTTTTTCATTTTTTTCTGTCTTTTCATCCACATGAAGCCAGGTAGAGAGAAAGAAAGAAATTTTCAGTTCACAGGCTCAGGACGTCCCTGTTTGTCCCGAGCCTCCAGATTTGTAGCAAACTGCAGCTTAACCAATCAGAGGGCTTGTGCCAGGCGGTCTTTCCTTAAAGATTCTTGGTGTCGCTCAGTCTTAAAGTATCACTCTCATTGTTTTGAAAAGCATAGCTAAGAATGTGCAGCAATTTTTTTCTCTTGCTTGGGATGTAGGTAGCATTTGTTGCCTACCCCTAGTTAGCCTTAAGCTGAGTGCTTGGGCCACTTTAGGTGGGAGTTAAGAGTCAAGCACATTGCCGTGGGTCTGGAGTCACATGTAGACCAGATAGGGACAACAGATTTCTTTCCCTAAAGGTTAGTAGTGAACCCATTGGGTTTTTATAAGGAAAGAAAATACAGCCATCATTAGGCTAGCTTTTCATTTCATATTTATTGGATCCAAATTCCACTTCCTGCCATAATGGGATTTGCACCTCAGTATTTTAGGGTGACTCTGAAGAGTCCGAAGTCCAACAATATTACTTCTACACCACTGCCTCCTTTCCAAATTGCAGAACTGTCTTGCCAATTCAGGCATAAAACAGTCCAACCTCTATTCTAGTTTATAGACTAGAAAGGCAAAGATTGTGGTTCCTCACACTCGCTAATCACAAAAAGATCACCCTTCAATTCTCCTTGCTCCAAAGAGAACATCCCCAGCTTAACCAACCTAACTTTATTGCTAAAATCCCATCCCCAGAATATTTTGCTGTATCATCTAAGTACCGTCCATAAGAACCTTCCAAAAGTTAGGTGATCAGAAATAGATAAAATAATAAGACCAGGGTACACAGATCTCCAGAAAAGGCTGACATGCTCCCAGGCAATATCCTGGTGACTCTCCTCTGCACCCCCTCCAGTACAATCACATCCATCCTTTGTATAGTGTGGTGACCAGAACTGCACACAGTGCTCCAGCTGTGGCCTAACCAAAGTTCTGTACAGTTCCAATGTAACATCCCTACTCCTATAATCTATGCCATGACTGATAAAGGCAAGTGTCCCATGTGACTTCTTAACTACCTTATTAACCTGTTCTGCCATCTTTGGATCTGTGGACAAACACCCCAAGATCTCTCTGTTTCCTTGAGCTTCCTAGTATCCTGACATTTATTGAGTATTCCTTTGTGTTGTGCCTTCTTCCAAAGAGCATTGCTTCACATTCATCTGGCCAGTCTGCTTATATCCTCCTAAGACCTTTCTCCTCACTGTCAACCAGCCAACCTTTGTGTCATCCACAAATTTACTTTTCATTCTCCCAACATTATCATCTGCATCATTTATGAATGTTGTTATAAAACAGAGGTTGACCCCCCACCCCACACTGATAACTAAAACTGAAAAGGCAGCATAGTGGTTCAGTAGTTAGCACTGCTGCCTCAAAGCGCCAGGGACCCAGGTTCGACTCCACCCTCAGGCAATTGTCTGTGTGGAGTTTGCACATTCTCCCTATGTCTGCGTGGGTTTCCTCTGGGTGCTTCAGTTTCATCCCACAGTTCATTGATGTGCAGGCTAGATGGGTTGGTCATACTAAATTGCCTATAGTGTTCAGGGTTGTGTAGATTGGTGGATGGATCTGGATAGAATGCTGTGAGGGTCAGTGTGTCTTGTTGGGCCAAAGGGCCTGTTTCCACGCTGTAGAGATTCTATGATCTAAAATTGAAATGTCCAGCAAGGAGTACCTTGCCCTATAATCTGTTAAAAGGGGAGTAATCTGTTTTTTCAGCAACTTCTAGTGATTAAGTAAAAGAAACCCCTAACACTCACTTTACCACCACCAAGGAACAATTTATTCATCTAACTCTCAAAATTAATTTTTCCTTGATATATTTGTGAACAAATTAACTAAATTATTAAAGAAACCAAATAAACCTCTCCTAATTGCTAACTAGTCCTGAATAAAACAAGATTCTAATGGTATGCTGTTCCAATAAATACACGTCCCACTTACGTAAAACAAAAATAAGAAAAATAGAATTTAGTCTTTCAAAGTTACAGCCTGGTTACCAGTCTTCTGGAATATTGTATGCCTTCTCTGTTGAATGTTCTGTCAAGAACACCTTCTCCGTCAAATTCTTCTGTCAGGAATATTAATTAGTTTTGCTGTAGGTACCTTTGATTTAGATGGTGCTTTCTCTAAAAATTAGAGAAGACTGTGAGAACTAACAATTCCCTCTTGAGAGCTGAGAGCTATTAACTCTTGCAGATGACAGTTTGTTCTCCTGTCTTTGCCCAACTGCCCCTCTTTTATACCTTTGATGACATATCGATATTTCTTACAATAGGATTAGTCCTATGTTGGTCAAAATCATCAGTTTAAATTTGATTGATTTTTGGTACCCGCATGCCTGAACATAAAACATAGAACATAGAACATTGAACATTGAACATTGAACAGTACAGCACAGTACAGGCCCTTCAGCCCACGATGTTGTGCCAACCTATTATCCTACTAAGATCAAATTACCCTGCATATCCTACATTTTACTATCCTCCATGTGCCTATCCAAGAGGTCGCTTAAAAGTCTCTAAAGTATCTGACTCCACTGCTGGCAGCGCATTCCACATGCCCACCACTCTCTGTGTAAAGAATATACCTCTGACATCTCCCCTATACCTTCCTCGAATCACCTTAAAATTATGCCCCCTCGTAATAGTCATTTCTGCCCTGGGAAAACATCTCTGGCTATCCACTCTATCTATGCATCTCATCATCTTATACACCTCTATCAAGTCACCTCGCGTCCTTCTTCGCTCCAATGAAAAACACCCTAGCTTCCTCAACCTTTCCTCATAAGACCTGCCCTCCAGTCTAGGCAGCATCCTGGTACATCTTCTCTGCACCCTCTCTAAAGCTTCGACATCTTTCCTATAATGAGGTGACCAGACCTGAACACAATATTCCAAGTGCGGTCTAACCAAACTTTTATAGAGTTGCAGCACAGCCTCATGGCTCTTAAACCCAATTCCCCTGCCAATGAAAGCCAACACACCATACGCCTTCTTTACAACCCTATCAACTTGGGTAGCAACTTTGAGGGATCAATGGACATGGACCCCAAGATCCCTCTGTTCCTGCACAATGCTGAGAATCCTGCCATTAACCCTGTATTCTGCATTCAAATTCGACCTTCCAAAATGAATCACTTCACACTTTTCTGGATTGAATTCCATCTGCCATTTCTTTGCCCAGCTCTGCACCCTGTCAATGTTCCGTTGCAACCTACAATAGCCCTCCACGCTGTCCACAACTCCACCAACCTTTGTGTCATCAGCAAACTTACTAACCCACCCTTCCACTTTCTCATCCAAGTCATTTATAAAGGGTTCAAATTAATTGGCTATACTCAAAATTCGTTGCTTTGATAACAAAACAAAACTGCTGCTTGACTGTACAGCCTTTTGAAACAAATGTTTCAATTCAGGTGTTCTGTGCACCTGCAAACCCACAAGCTGCTGCCCACAGACATCCTTTATGAATCTCTAAGTATATAGAAAAAGCACATCATCTTTTAAAGAGACCACACACTGCTGTCCCCCATAGTATTTTACAAACACCAAATTCTAACATCCTGCCTTCCAGTCCACAGGTATTCTACCCAACTTTGCCACAATATTGTGAACAATAAGGGACCCAATACTGATCCCTGTGGTGTACCACTGCACACCAGGCTCCAGTCACACAGCCAGCCTTCTCCTCCCATTGTCTATCTCCTGTCACTAAGCCAGTTTGGATCCAATTTGACAAGTTACTCTTGATCTCATCAGCTTTTACCATTGTCAGTTACTTGTTACAGGCCTTGCCTATATAAACTATATCAATTGCCCTAACCTTGGTCAACACCACAAAAAATTCCACCAGTCTTTTTAGGCATAACCTCCCTCAGTCAAAACCTTGCTAATTATCCCTTACCTCCCTAAATGAAGATTAATTTTTTTTCTTTCACTGCTTTCTCCTACTGTCTTCCTACCACTGATGTTAGACTCACTGGTCTATCATTCTCCAGTTCTATCTCTACCATTCATCTTGCAAAGTGGTCCCCTTGGCTGCTAATTGGCTTTCTCTGTTTTTTCTCTTCCCCTTGATATATTTGTAGAATATCTTGGGACTGCCCCTAATCTTGCCCACCAGAATTTTCTCATCCTCTCTTTGGTCTCCTAACAGCTTTTTTGAGCAACCTCGCCTGCTTTCTATACTTCTCCTGAGCCTTTATTGTTTTAGTCCCTTTGTCACCTTTTTCCTGAATGTTCCTCGACATCCACGTTTCTTTGGGCTTGTTGCTCCTACATTTCATCCTAAAGAGAATTTGGGCTCTGTCCATTACCTTTCTGAATGTCTCCCACTGTTCTGTTGTAGATTTACCCACAAATAGTTGTTCCTACTCTATTTTGGCCAGATCCTGCCTTATTTTATTAAAATCTGCATTACTTCAATCCAAAACCCTTTTTTGCAGCCCATCTTACTCCTTTTCCATACAGACTTAAAACACATAATGTTGAGGTCGCTATCACTAAAATACTCCCTTACTGTCACCTCAAAGACCTGGTTTCATTCCCCAGGATTAGGTCCAGCACTGCACCGTCCGTTGTGGGACCATCTACATGTTGTTATATAAGGCTCACCTGTATACATTTCAAGAAATGTGCCTCCTCCAAGCCTTTCGTACCATGATAATCCCAATTAATCTTAAGGTAGTTGAAATCCTCTAATATACCTTATTATTGTTTTTACATGTTTACTCCATATCTGCTCCTCAACTGCCCACTGGTTATAATGTACTCCTAACAGTGTGATGGCAACAACATTACAGTTCCACATGTCAATTTATGCACAACCCTCGTACCTCTCATACTCCTAGCATTAAGGTAGAGGACATCTAGCCTCACATTACTCCCTTGAGACTTTGCATCTCTGAACTACCTCTACCTAGATTCCTTTCAAAGTTTTGCTATGTCGCTACAGAACTAAGACACAGATCGCTATCCCTGCTGTGCAAGTTTAAACTCCTCCTAACAGCAGTATCAAACCCTCCCATAAGGATATTGATCCCATTTTGTTTCAGTTGCAGACTCTTTTGCTTGTAGAGGTCGCATCTTCCCCAGAAACAGCCCCAGTGATCCAGGAATCTAAAACCCACCCTCCTACACCAACATTTGTTCATGTATTCATATGGTCTATTCTCCTAATTCTCTGCTTGCTGGCATGTGGCACGGAGGAATCCTGAGCTTACAACCTTCAAGGCCCTGTTGTTCAATGTACTGCCTAGCTCCCTAAAGTCTTGATGCAAGACCTCATCCCTCATTCTGCCACATTATTATAAATGTGTGCTGTTTTATCACCTTCCCCTTTCAGAATGCTCTGCAGCCGCTCAGAGATCATATCTGTGGCTGCAGAAACTCTTGTCTGTCCCCCTAAATAATGAGTCTCTTATTACTATCACTCCTGCTTTCTTCTTCATCTTGCCAAATCTGTGTGCATCTTTAATCCAGACCTTTCTTATAACCGTGACACTGGCTCCCCCTTTAACATTGACACGAACTTTCCAGTAACAATAGCACTGAATCTCTTGTCAACAGTAGCATGGGCTCATCCTGTAACAATAACATTGGCACTCCCTGTGATAATGCACTGGTTCTCCCTGTAACAATGACCCTGGCTCACCTTATAACAGTGGCACTGACTCTTCTGTAACCCTGACACTGGCTGTCCTGTAATGATGGCACTGGATCACCTGTTAACAGTAGCACTGGTATGCACTGTAACAATGTCTTCCCCTATAATAATGGCACTGGTTGCCTGTAATAATGGCACGTGTTCTTCCTGTAATCATGACACTGACTCTTCTGTAACAGTGGCACTGGTTCTCCTGTGACTGTAGCACTGGATCTCCTATTGCCAGTGGCACTTGCACACTTTGTAACAGTGGCCCTAGGTCACACTGTAACAGTGACACTGAGTTTTCAGTAACAGTAGCCTTGGCTCTGCTATAACAATGGCACTGGATCACCTGTCAATAGTAGCACTGGTGTGCACTGTAAAAATGGCACTGGTTCTCCCTGTAATAATGACATTGATTCATCCTGTAACCGTGACACTGACTCTTCGTGTAACAGTGGCACTGGCTCTTCTGTAATAGTGAACCTGTTCTTGTGTAATTAAGGTGCTGTATCTCCTGTTAACAATGGCATTGTTACATCCTGTGGCTCTCCCTGTAACAATGGCACTGGTTCTCCCTTAAACAATGGCACTGGCTCTCACTGGAACAGTGACACTGATTCTTCTGTAACAGTGATACTGGCTGTCCCTGTGACAATGGCACTGGCCGCTGCTGTAGCAGTAGCAATGATTCTTTTGTAACTGTGGCACAGGCTGTCCCTGTAATGATGACACGTGTTCCCATTTAAACAATGGCACTGATCCTCCCTGTGACAATGGCACTGGCTGTCTCTGTACCAATGGCACTGGGTCTCCCTGTAACAGTAGCAGTGGCTCTCCCTTTAACAGTGGCAATGGTTTTCCCTGGAAAAATGACCGGCGCTCTCTCTGTGACAATGGCAGTGACTTTCCCTGTAACAATGACACTGAGTCTTCTGTAATAGTGGCACTGGCTCTCCCTGTGACAACTGCGCTGGGTCTCTTTGTAACAGCAGCAGTGGCTTTCCCTGTATAGTGGCCCTGGCTCACTCTGTAACAATGGCACCATGTATCTCTTTAACAATGACAGTACTTTCTTTGTAATTTCTCTGTAGCAATAGTCCTGCCTCGCTCTAACAACGGCACTGGTTCTCCTTGTGACAATGGCCCAGGGTGTCTCTGTAACAATATCTCTGACTGTCCTGTAAAAACAGCACTCACTCTCCCTGTAACACTGGTAATGGCCTTGATTCTACCTGTTGGTCTTACACTGGACTCTACCACTCTCTGCCACTAGTTGTCAGTCCACCTGTTTGTTGCTCTGCCTGTGATCCTGCCAATGATTTGCGTCTTTATCTCTGTCCAGCTGTGATAACATTGTGTCCATGGCTCTCCTGCAGCACCATTGACACATCTGTGTTTGGGAAGAACATGTTTGGCTGTACATCAGCTTGTGTGTGTTTGTGTGTCTGTGAATTTGTCCTTGGTTCCTTCTATAAATCAGTGTTCTCTATCACTGGATTCACAGCTCTATCCTGAGTCTCTAACCCTGGCTTAAGCTCTAACTTGTGATGTAGTATTTAAGTACTGGTTCAGCTCGATTTTGGAAGAGCCATAGCAATAACATTACACTCTGGGGAAATATTTTCAATTCCTATCACAGGAACAAAGGAAATTTAAATTCAGTTCATAAATAACAGTGATGTTGGCAGAGATTGCTGTAAAAATCAGCTAGTTCACTGGCGTTGAATAGCCCTAGCAAGCCACTCAAAGGTATTAGGGATGTGTGACAAATACTGGCCTCACAAGCAACACCCACATCCTATGAAAAGAATAAAAATGCTCATAGTCTTTTACAGCTTTGTCTCAGCTACCTGTGCAGTTTTGTGTAACGGTGTTTATGTCTCTGTCTATAGCTTTGTGTAACTGTGTCTGACTCTCTGGAGTAGACTTCAGGTGAAAGTATTAAGTTGGGGGAAGGCTAATTACCGCAATGTTAGGCAGGAGTGGGGAATGTAGATTGGGGGCTGCTGCTTGAGGGTAAATCCACGTGGGATTCTTTTAAAGGCCAGTTGATTAGAGTTCAGGACCAATGTGTTCCTTGAAAATGAAGGATAAGGAACCTTGGATGACAAGAGAAGTTGAGAGCTTAGTCAAAAAGAAAAAGGCTTAGGATTCTGAAGACAGACAGAGCCCTTGAAGAACAATAAGAAAGCAGGGAAAAAAAAAGTTGCTGGAAAAGCTCAGCAGGACTGGTACATCTGTGAAGGAATAAATAAAGTTAACGTCTTAGATTCGGTTGAGGAAGGGTCACCAGACCCAAAACATTAACTTTGTTTATTCCTTCACAGATGCTGCCAGACCTGCTGAGCTTTTCTAGCAACTTTGTTTTTTTTTCCTGATTTACAGCATCTGCAGTTCTTTCGGTTTTTATTAAGAAAGCATGAAAACCTGAAACAAGGAACTGGAGGAGCTACAAAGGGCTATGAAATAATTTCAGCAAACAGGATTAAGGAAAATCCCAAGGCTATCCTTATATATAGATACAAGAGAGAAAGGGTGGGTCAACTCATGGACAAAAGAAGGAATTACTGCGTATAGTTACAGGAAACGGATGAGGTCCTTAAGGAATACATTGCATTGAATTCACATAGAAGAAGGATATAGTAGTTGATGAATCTCAGGAGAGGGATGTTGAGGAAATTTCTGGGGTCTTGTACGAAATCTTTGTATCCTCGTTAGTCACAGGACAGGTCCCAGAGGATGGGAGAATAGCCAACATTGTTCGTTTGTTTAAGAAAAGCAAAAGGGTTGACACAGAAGGGCGGGTTGGTAAGATGGATACAGCGTAGTCACAGAAGGCAGGGAGAAATAGAACATAGAACATGGAACAGTACAGCACAGTACGGGCCCTTCAGCCCATGATGTTGTGCCAACCTATTATCCTACTCTAAGATCAAACTAACCTGCATACCCTTCATTTCACTATCATCCAAGAGTTGCTTAAATGCCCCTAATGTATCTGACTCTACTACCACCGCTGGCAGTGCATTCCACCCACCCACCACTCTCTATGTAAAGAACTTACCTCTGACATCTCCCCTATACCTTCCTCCAATCACGTTAAAATTACGCCCCCTCTTGGTAGTGATTTCGGCTCTGAGAAAAAGTCTCTGGCTATCCACTCTATCTATGCCTCTCATCATCTCGTACATCTCTATCAAGTCACCTCTCATCCTTCTTCACTCCAATGAGAAAAGCCCTACCTCCCCCAGCTTTCCTCATAAGACCTGTCCTCCATTTCAGGTCGTATACTGGTAAATCTCCTCTGCATAAAGCTTCCCCATCCTTCCTATAATGAGGTGACCAGAACTGAACACAGTATTCCAAGTTTGGTCCACCCAGGGTGTTATAGAGCTGCAGCATAACCTCACAGCTCTTAAACCCAATTCCCCTGCCAATGAAAGCCAACACACCATATGCCTTCTTAACAACCCTATCAGCTTGGTGGCAACTTTGAAAGATCTACAGACGTGGACCCCAAGATCCCTCTGTTTCTCCACACTACCAAGAATCCTGCCATCAACCCTGTATTCTGCATTCAAATTCGACCTTCCAAAATGAATCACTTCACACTTTTTCGGGTTGACTTTCATCTGTCACTTGTTTACCCAGGTCTGCATCCTGTCAATGTCCCGTTGTAACCTGCAACAACCCTCCACACTATTCACAACTCCACCAACCTTTGTGTTATCAGCAAACTTACTAACCCATACTTCCACTTCCTCATCCAAGTCATTTATAAAGATCACAAAGAGCAGAGGTCCCAGAACATATCCCTGCGGAACACCACTGGTCACTGAGCTCCAGGCTGAATACTTTCCATCTACTACCATCTATTGGACAACCAATTCTATATCCAGACAGCCAAATTTCCCTGAACTCCATGCCTCCTTACTTTCTGAATGAGCCTACCATGGTGAACCTTATCAAATGCCTTGCTAAAATCCATATACACTATATCCACTGCTCTACCTTCATCAATGTGCTTTGTCACATCCTCAAAGAATTCAATAAGGTTTGTGAGGCATGATCTGCCCCTCACAAAGCCATGATGACTATCTCTAATCGAACTATGCTTTTCCAAATATTTATAAATACTATTTCTCAGGATCCTCTCCAAAAATTTACCCACCTCAGAAATAAGACTAACCGGTCTGTAATTCCCAGGGTTAGAATATAGAACATAGAACATGGAACAGCACTGCACAGTACAGGCCCTTCAGCCTACAATGTTATGCCGACCTTTTACCCTAATCCTAAGGTCTATCTAACCTCCACCCCTACCTTATTCTATCATCCATATGCCGACCTAATAGCTGCTTAAATGCCCCTAATGAGGCAGACTCCACTACCCTCTCCAGCAATGCATGCCATGCCCTGACCACTCTCTGAGTAAAGAACCTACCCCTGACGTCTCCCCTGCGTCTACCTCCACTCACTTTTAAACTATGCCCTCTCGTAATAGCTAGCCCCACCCTAGGAAAAAGGCTCTGGCTGTCTACTCTATCTATACCTCTGATCATTTTGTACACCTCTATCAAGTCACCTCTCATCCTTCGTCGTTCTAAAGAGAAAAGCCTTAGCTCTCTCAACCTTTCCTCATAAGACCTTCCCTCCATTCCAAGCAACATCCTGGTAAATCTCTTCTGCACCTTTCCCAACGCTTCCACATCTTTCCTGTAATGAGGTGACCAGAACTGGATATAATACTCCAGATGTGGTCGAACCAGGGTTTTGTATAGCTGGAGCATAACTTCATGGCTCTTGAACTCAATCCCTCTATTAGTGAAAGCTAACACACCATACGCCTTCTTAACAACTCTATCCACCTGGGTGGCAGCTTTCAGGGAACTGTGGACACGAACCCCAAGATCCCTCTGCTTTTCCACACTGCCAAGAATCTTTCCATTAACCTTGTATTCTGCTTTCAAGTATTTCCTTCCAAGATGAATCACCTCACACTTTTCAGGGTTAAACTCCATCTGCCACTTCTCAGCCCAGCTCTGCATCCTATCAATGTCCCTTTGTAACCTAGAACAGCCCTCCTCACTGTCCACAACGCGACCCACGTTCGTATGATCCGCAAACTTACTAATCTACCCTTCCACTCCTTCATCCAAATCATTTACAAAAATCACAAATAGAAGAGGACCCAGAACAGATCCTTGTGGTACACCACTCATAACTGATCACCATGTTGAATATTTTCCATCCACTACCACCCTTTGTCTTCTAAGGGTCAGCCAATTCTGAATCCAATCTGTCACATTTCTCCCTATCCCATGCCTCCTTACCTTCTGCATGAGCCTACCATGGCTAACCTTATCAAACGCCTTACTTAAATCCATGCATACCACATCCACTGCTCTACTTTCATCCACTGTTTGGTCACCTCTTCAAAGAATTCAATAAGGTTTGTGAGGCATGATCTACCCCTCACAAATCCATGCTGACTATCATGAATCAAACTGTGCCTTTCCAAGTGATCATATATCCTATCTCTCAGAGCCCTTTCTAATAATTTGTCCACGACTGATGTAAGACTAACTGCCCTGTAATTTCTGGGGTTATCCCTATTCCCTTTTTTGAACAAGAGAATGACGTTTGCCTCTCTCCAATCTTCCGGCACTATACCTGTAGACAGTGAAGACGAAAAGATCATCACCAAAGGCCCTGCGATCTCTTCCCCCGCTTCCCGTAGAATCTCATATAACCCATAGGGTTATCCCTATTCCCTTTCTTAAGGGAATAACATCTGTCACCCTCCAATCATCTGGTACTACTCCAGTGGACAGTGAGGATGCAAAGATCATCACCAAAGGGACAGCAATCTTTTCCCGCACTGCCCGTAGAAACCTTGGGTCTATCCAATCTGGCCCAGGGGACTTACCTATCCTCATGTTTTTCAAAATTTCTACCACATCTTCCTTCCTAACATCAACCTGTTGGAGCATATCAGTCTGTTTCATGCTGTTCTCACAAATGACAAGGTCCTTATCGCTAGTGAATACTGAAGCAACGTATTCATTAAAGACCTCCCTTACCTCCTCCAATTCCAGGCTCAAGGTCCCTCCACCATCACTGATTAGGTCTCCCCTCACTTTGGCCATCCTCTTGTTCCTCACATAAGTATTGGGGTATCGCTTTGGGGTTTTCCTTAATCCTACCCACCGAGGCTTTTTTGTGCCCCCTTCTAGCTCCCCTAAGTCCATTCTTCAGCTCCTTTCTGGCTACCTTATAACTCTCTAGACCCCCGTCCGATCCTTGCTTCCTCAACCTTAAGTAAGCTTCCTTCTTCTTCTTGATGAGATGTTCCATATGTTTTGTCATCCAAGGTTCCTTCACCTTACCATCCCTTCCTCGCCTCAGTGGGACAAACCTATCCAGCACTTGCAGTAAATGCTCCCTAAACAACCTCCGCATTTCCCTGAGAACATCTGTTCCCAATTTATGCTGCGCAGTTCCTACTTACTAGCATTGTAATTCCCCGTCCCCCAACTAAATACTTTCCCAAACTGCCTGCTCCTATCCCTCTCATTGACTATATTAAAGGTTAGGGAGTACGTGATCACTATCACTGAAATGATCTCCCATCGAGAGATCAGACACCTGGTCTGGTTCGTTGCCAAGCACCAAATCCAATATGGCCTCCCCTCTAGTCGGCCTATCTACATATTGAGTCAGGAATCCTTCCTGGACACACCTGACAAAATCTTCCCCATCCAAACTATCTGCACTAAGGAGGTTCCAGTCCATATTAGAGAAGTTGAAGTCACCCATGACAACAACTCTATTACTTCTGCACCTTTCCAAAATCTGCCTCCCAATCTGTTCCTCAGTATCTCTGTTGCTATTGGGGGGGTCTATTGGAAACTCCCAATAAAGTGACTGCTCCTTTCCTCTTTCTGACTTCTACCCATACTGACTCAGTAAACCAGCCCTCCTCAACGACCTCCCTTTCTGCAGCTGTGATACTCTCCCTGATTAGCAATGTGACTTCCCAATCTCTTTCACCTCCCTTCCTTATTTCTTTTGAAACATCTAAACCCGGAATATCCAACAACCATTCCTGTCCGTGCGATATCCAAGTCTCCGTCATGGCCACAATATCATAGCTCCAAGTGCTGATCCATGCTCTAAGTTCATCACCCTTATTCCTGCCACTTCTTGCATTAAAATAGACACGCTTCTACCCGTCACACTGACTGCAACTTTGCCCTATCAACTGTCTATCTTTCCTCACAGAATCTCTGCATGCTGTACACCGGCTACTCCATCCTCTGATCCTTAGCTCCGGTTCCCATTCCCCTGCAAAACTAGCTTAAGCTCTCCCGAAGAGCTCTAGCAAACCGCCTGCCCAGGATATTGGTGCCCTCCAGTTCAGGAGTAACCCGTCCTTCTTGTATAGGTCCCACATTCCCCAGATGGTATCCCTATGATCCAGATATCTGAAGTCCTCCCTCCTGCACCAGCTCTGTAGCCATGTGTTCAGCTGCACTCGCTGTATATTCCTAGCCTCACTAGCCTGTGGCACTGGTAGTAGTCTTGAGATTACTACTCTGCTCATCCTGCCTTTTAGCTTCCAACCTAACTCCCTGTATTCACTTTTCATGTCCTCATCCCTTTTCCTAGTTATGTCATTGGTACCGATGTGTACCACAACTTCTGGCTGCTCACCCTCCCCCTTAAGAATCCTGTAGACTTGATCCGAGACATCCCTGACCCTGGCACCTGGGAGGCAACATACTGTCTGGGAGTCTCATTCGCGACCATAGAATCTCCTGTCTGTTCCCCTAAGCATTGTATCTTCTATCACTATCGCTGTCCTGCTCTCCCCCATTCCCTTCTGAGCAACAGAGCCAAACTCAGTGCCTAACACCTGGCCGCTATGGCCTTCCCCTGGTAGGTCATCCCCCCCAAACAGTACCCAAAGTGGTATACTTATTATTGAGGGGAACGGCCACAGGGGATCTCTACACTGTCTGCTATTCCCTTTCCTGCTCCTGACGGACACCCAGTTACCTTCATCCTGTACCTTGGGTGCGACAACCTCCCTAGAACTCCTCTCTATCATCCCCTCACCCAGCTGAATGATCCGGAGTTCAACCAGCTCCAGCTCTAGCTCCAGTTCCCAAAAGTGGTCCGTGAGGATCTGGAGTTGGGTGCACTTCTTGCAGGTGAAGTCAGCAGGGACACTAGTAGTGACCCTTACCTCCCACATTCTACAAGAGGAGCATGCAGCTGTACTAGCTTCCATCCCCTCTGCTCTAAATTGCCAAAAGCGATAAAGAGAAAGAAAAAAACTCACCTTATTGACCTTCCACAGAGTTTTTCTTTTGGTTAGAGGAGGAGGATGGATGGGAGACACTACACATGTCGTGTTTCGAGTTCAGCCACTGCCCGAATATATTAGTTCACTTACCCAGCAGTCCCTGTGTCTGGGTTTGCTCCTGCTCAGCGTTTCCTCTGCCTATTCACAAGGGAAGTATTCTATACTGAAACTTACCTTCCTGGCTGCCCTTGCTCACGCTCTCATAACGCCTACCGCTGAATTTGGTGGAAGGGTGTTTTTTTTGACTGGAGATCTGCAACCAGTGTTGTTCCTTCGTAATCAGTTCTGTGACCCCCGTTGTTTGTAATATATATAAATGATTTGGAGGACAATGTAAGTGGCCCGATTAGTAAGTTTCTGAACGACACAAAGATTGGTGGAGTTGCAGATAGCGAGGAAGATTGCCAGAAGATACAGCAGGATATAGATAGGTTAGAGACTTGGGCAAAGAAATGGCAGGTGGAGTTTAATCTGGACAAATACGAGGTGATGCATTTTGGAAGATCTAATGAAGGAGGGAAGTGTACAGTAAATAGCAGAATCCTTAAATGCATTAACATTCATATGGATCTAGGCATACAGGTGCACAGCTCCCTGAAAGTGGCAACAGTGGATAAGGTGGTCAAGAGACATATAGAGTATAAATATTGGCAAGTCACGTTGCAGCATGAGTTTAGAATTTTAGTGAGGTTACATTTGGAATATTGTGTGCAGTTCTGGTCTCCACACTTACAGATGTGGAGCTTTGGAGAGGGTACGGGTTATAAGGATGTTGCATGCTTTGGAGGCTATTAGCTATGAGGAGAGATTAACGCAACTGGTTTGTTTACACTTGACTATCGAGGGGTGACCTGGTAGAAGTTTACAAAATTATGAGGCACAGACAGAATGCCTAAGTTAGAGTCTTTTTCCTGGGGTAAAAACATCAATTACTAAGGGTTAGAGATAACGGTACTGCAGACGCTGTAGAATCCGAGATAACAAGCATGGGGCTGGATGAACACAGCAGGTCAAGCAGCATCATAGGAGCAGGAAAACTTGACGTTTTGGGCCTAGACCCTTCTGATGAAGGGTCTAGGCCTGAAACGTCAATTACTAAGGGTTGTAAGTTTAAGGTAAAAGGGGGTATGTTTAAAGGAAATGTGAGAGGCAGTTTTTTTTTACACAAAGGGTGGTTAATGCTTGGAATGCACTGCCAGAGGAGGTGGTGAAAGAGATACAATAGAAACATTTAAGAGGCATCTTGACACAGCTATAAATAGGCAGGCAATAGAGGGACACAGACCACATTGAGGCAGATGGTTTTTAGTTTAGAAAGGAATCGTGTATTGGTGCAATCTTGTTGTGCTGAAGGGCCTGATCCTGTGCTGTACTATTTGTTCTTCATTCTCTGTCTATAGCTTTGTGTGACACATCCCTGGCTCTGTCTGTAGCTTTGTGTAAATGTGTCTCTGGCTCTGTCTGTAGCTTTGTGTAACCGTGTCTGTGTGTTGCTTTTTCCTAGTCTTTGTGTATCTGTACACTTTTACTTCAAGCCACAAATGACTTAATTGCATCAAGTGTTCATTTTTAATAGCCTTTATCAAGACACTCGGATATTAGGAGAATCTTAAACTAAACAAATGGAAGAGCAGTGAACAGATTTTGAATTAATTTTACTGAGGTGTGGCCTCATTGTGCTTTGTGAGTACAA
The DNA here is from genome assembly GCA_024137785.1 of Ginglymostoma cirratum. Taxonomy (NCBI): domain Eukaryota; kingdom Metazoa; phylum Chordata; class Chondrichthyes; order Orectolobiformes; family Ginglymostomatidae; genus Ginglymostoma; species Ginglymostoma cirratum. The sequence continues at coordinate 234,835 of JAHRHZ010000173.1, forward strand.
CTTCTCAATTTTGGACACACTGGACACTCCAATCAACCAGGGGATTAGATGTATTTCTGTTTCTTCAAAAAAAAAAGACAAGTGGCGAGCAGCAGGAGTCCTACGAGTGCCAAAAGTGAGAACCACAACGGAGATATTGGTTCCTGCATCCTCACCACACGAAGATGTCCCGGACCATGTGACTCGAGTTTTACCACCGTTTGTTTACGTCCAATGGATGATAGGACAATGTTGACACCTCGCACCCCAAGGTCATCTTCCCACTTGATGACATTGGTAACGTTAAACACCTCATACGGTGGAATGAGCACTTCCTCTTCCCTACGAAAAAAAGAGAAGTTTTGGATGGCAACACCCAGGGATGTGGTGATGTTAAAGAGTGTGTTACTGCTTGATTCCTTGTCTGTGAATGTTGAGACTGACTGAAACATGTTCAGAGATGTTGAAGCAAATTGGCCAAAGCGGATATGTGCTCCTTCACTGACCAGAACCGCTCTATTTATTGTCCTGTAAACCTGCGTTCTTGGATCAGGACCCCAAGAACTGTTCTTCAATACACTCAGAGCTACAGACAAAAGATAGTGCAGACTTTTGTAATGGAAGCATTCAGAATACACTTTATCAGTGGCGCCATAGTTTCGAAGAGCCCTGTTGAAATAGCTATAGAGCGGTGGGCTGTCTAGGGTGTAGCACAGGATTGCGATGACATGCTCTTCCAGGAGGCCAGCAGGTACTTCGAGTTCCTTTTTTCTGAGCTGCCATTCATGATAGGCTGTATGCCAGGCCCCCCCATAGTATGTTGCATTGTTCTTATGTTCTACCTTAGCATAGTCTATTGCAATCTTGTCCGATTCCAGGCTCTGTAGGAAGTAATAATCAGCGGAACGTGTTGCCATGTCCATTTTGATACTGACTGCATTTTCTGAAATTTGGCACAGCGGTTCCATTGAAGGATTGGAAAAAGCATCAGTCCCTTCAAAAGAAAAAGCAACTATTTAAGAGTGAGGTACAATAGATCACACCACATTCAAGTTAATTTCAACACAAACCGCCTAGCCTATTGGACTTTATCTCCTTTGAATCCCAAAGCTTTTCTTTGTCATGACAGCTGCTCCTGCTGTAAGCATGGTGGCTTTTATCACTTAGCCTAGTGCCAGGAGATGGTGCTGGAGGAGTAACCTCACTGGGCTAGTAACTGCAAATGGGCAATGTCACTTGGCTAGTTACTGCAATAGAGTAATGTCACTTGGCTATTAGCTAAAAGGAATGGTATCACTTGGCTACTAACTTGCAATGGGGTAATCTCACTGGGCTAGAATCAGCAAAGAGGTAACATCACTGGACTAGTAACTGGAAAGCATGAATGTCACTGGTCTAGGATCTGCAAAGAGCTAATGACACTGGGCTAGTAAGTGCAAAGGACTAAGATCAATAATCAAGTAACTGCAAAGGGGTAATTTCACTGTGCAGGAAATATAAAGGCATACTGTCACGTGGGCAGTAATTGCAAAGGGGTCATGTCACTTCACTAGTAACTACAAAGGAGTACTATCACTGGACTCGTAACAGCAAAGGAGTAATGTTACTAGGCTAATCCCTATAAAGGAGTAATGTCACGGGACTAATAAGTGCAAAGGGGTAATGTCACTTCACTAGAAACTGTAAAGATGTAATGTCACTAGGCTAGTAATTGCAAAGTGGTATTGTTGCTAAGCTTGTAACTGCAAAGGGGTAATATCACTGGGCTGGGTTCATAAAAAGAACAGGAATGGGACAGCACAAATATAAATTGATTTAGGGGTGTCCCAGTGCCGGGGACCAGGTTTCTATTCCAGCCTTGGGTGACAGTATGGAGTTTGCAGATTCTCCCTGTGTCTGCATGAGTTTCCACCAGGTGCTCCAGTTGCCTCCCACAGTCCAAAGATGTGCAGGTTAGGTGGATTCACCATGTTAAATTGCCCCTTAGTGAACGGAGATGTGCAGCTATGCGGATTAGCCATGGTAAATGTGGGGTTACAGGGATTAAATGGGATGCTCTTTGGAGGGTTGATGCAGACCCGATGGGCCAAATGCCTTTTTCCATATTGTGCTATGATTTGCACGGTTCTTGAACATCTTGCCTGCAAATGTGGTGGAGGCAGATTCAATTGAAGAATTCAAGAGGGGATTCGATGGTTATTTGAAGAAAAACGTGATGGTTATGGGAGAAAGGCAGGAGGATGGTACTAAGTCGTAATGTTTCTATGAAGAACCAGTACAGAAAGTGGCTGAATGGCCTTCTACGATGTTGTAACAGTTCAAATAGATTGCACTTTACAGTGTGTGGACAGATTGGTTAAAATGTTATCTTGATTCACTAAGCAGTGGAGAGCGCATCTCCACTGCCTCTTTTCAAGTCTGCAACATCCCTCCTAAAGTTTTCTGAAGAAGGGTCCAGACCCGAAATGTCAGCTTTCCTGTTCCTCTGATGCTGCCTGGCCTGCTGTGTTTATCCAGCTCTACACCTTGTTATCCTAAAGTGTGGTGCCCAGAATTCATTTCAATATTCCAGCAGAGAGGCTTTCCAATGTTAGTATACTATCTAACTCCATGTGTCTGTTGCTAAACAGAAATTCATCCTAAGGAAGACAAAACATACTAAGGGGAGGATAAGGCTGGCAAGGGAAGTCAGGTGCAGCATTAAAGCATAAGTAAAAGAAAAAAAAGTAAAGATTAGTGGGAAACCAGAAGATTAGAAAGGCCTTGAAAAATCAGCAGAGGATGACTAAAAAAGCAATAAGGGTGGGGAAGATGAAATATGAGAGTAGGCTAGCTAATACTATAAAAGAAAATTGCAAGGGCTACTTTTTAGAGATATAAAAGGTAAGAGAGAGGGAAAGGTGGAAATTAGACTGCTGGAAAATGAGCTTAGAGAAGTAGCAATTAAGAGCAAAGAAATAGCAGAGGCATTCTGGAACAGGACACTCGGCGCATGACGTGGGCTGGTGTAGTCCGGAACAGGACACTTTGCAGTAAGGTGTGGGCTGGTGTAGACTGGAACTGCACACTCTTGGTGGCATGGCATGACTGGTGTAGCCTGGACCGGGGACACTTCCTGCAAGTATGGCATGGGCTGGTGCAGCCCAGACCGGGACACTCCCAGCGGAATGGCATGGGCTGGTGTAGCCTAGAGCAGGACACTGCAGTATGGCGTGGGCTGGCATAGCCCAGAACGGGACTCTAGCGGCGGTATGCTGTAGCAGTGGACAAGGAAAAGTTGGACTCTCCTTAAGTTATTTTATTTTATTCTGTGAATGGCGCTCATGTACAAGCCATGGTACACACTTTTCACTGTATTTTAAATTGAATACACATGACAATAAAGGACACTTCTGTACTTTGCATCAGTTTTCACAGTGGAAGACAACAACAGTATACTTGAACTTCAAGAGAGTCGGGGCAGAGGTGAGTGTAGTGGTCATCACTAAGGAGAAGGTGCTGGGGAAGCTGAAAGGTCTGAAGGTGGATAAATTACTTGGATAGACGGATTACACCCCACAGTACTGAAGGAAATAGCTGAGGAGATTGTGGAAGCATTGGTGATGATCTTTCAGGAATCACTGGAGTCAGGGATGCTTCCAGAGGATTGGAAAATGCCTAATTTAATACCTCAGCTTTAGAAGGGAGAAGGTAGAATTCAGGAAACCTCAGTCATTGGTAAGATTTTAGACACCATTATTAAAGATGAGAAGTGCATGGTAAACTAAGATGGAGTCATAAAGGCTTTGTCAAGGAGAGGTTGTGCCTAACAAATCTGTTAGAATTCTTTGAGGAGATAATGAGCAAGTTAGACAAAGGAGAGCTGATAAACATGGTCTATTTGGATTTCCAGAAGACTTTGGATTTGAAGATCCACAAAGTGCCACACAGGAGGCTAGTAGATAAGAGTCCCTGGTGTTGGGGACAAGGTACTGGCATGGATTGAGGAGTGGTTGACTGGCAAAAGACAGAAAGTAGGGATAACAGGGTCTTTTTCAGGTTGGCAGCTACTAACTAGTGAAGTTCTGCAGGGGTACGTATTAAGACCATAACTTTACATCATATATATGTAAACTATCTAGACCAAGGAACTGAAGGCATTGTTGTTAAGTTTTCAGACGACACAAAGATAGGTGGAGGGACAGGTAGTGTTAAGGAAGTGGGGAGGCTGCAGAAGGTCTTAGGCAGGCTAGGAGAGTGGAGACAAAGTGGTAGATGGAATACAGTGTGGGAAAATGTTAGGTTATGCAGTTCTCTTTCTGGAAGTGGGCACCTCACTAATTTTAAAATGAATATTTCTCCTTGTTCTCATCAAGCCAGTAAATGTGGCATCAATCTGTTAACTTCAAGGTGGGCAAAGTTACCAATCAGGTCAGAACACTGACCAGGTCAGAAAGAAAACTGACAGAATAACTGAGGCAGTCAAACAATTATCAGATAGGAAAAGCAGGAAAACAAATTATTTTCTAAAGTTGAACCTGAACTGTTCAATGAAATTGCTTTTTATACTTACTTAGGACAAAAATCAGAACAAATCCCAGAATTCTCATTCTTATTGTTTCGACCTTTTCCTGCAACAACTTTCATGAATTACATCAGCACACACATTCTGTAGATGTCTGTAATAGAATGAGGTGATTAACTGTAAGTATTAAAAGTATTTAGAAACCAGATTTTTCTTTAGATCCTGATCACATTCATGGGGTTTTGCCAATGTCCCATTGCTCTAAGGGCATGAGGGAAAGTAAGACATCACTGTTTTAGAGACTTCTACTGATAAAGAAGAGAATTTTCCCATTGCCTCTTACACAATGCATTGTCGAAGAGACCTAAAGCCATCATAAGCTACTACTGAGTTAAGGGATTGAACTGGGGATGGTATTGAATCATACAACTAGCCTATGTCTGGTTTCCTAGCCCTTACTGTTGCCCATTGATGCCATTCTATAACAGATCATTGAAAATAAAGACTGGTTTACACTGCCATAGCATACAAACAAGGAACAAGAGTAGGTCATTTGGATCTTCCAGCATGCTATGTCATTCAAAAAAATCATGACTGATCTGATTTTAACCTCAACTCTACACTCCTACATACCCCCAATAATCATAGAATCCCTACAGTGCGGAAACAGGCCCTTCAGCCCAACAAGTCCACAACAAACATCAGACCACCCCACCCAGACCCACCCCCACAACAACCTACCTGAACACTACAGGCAATTTAGCATGGCCAATCCACCTAACCTGTACATCTTTGGACTGTGGGAGGAAACCCACACAGACACGGGGAGAATATGCAAACTCCACACAGACAGACGCCTGAGGCTGGAATCGAACCCAGGTCCCTGGTGCTGTGAGGCAGCAGTGCTAACCACTGACCCACCATGCCACCCTAATCTTTCATCCCCTTAGATATTAAGAATCCAGCTATGTCTACCTTAAAAATGTTTAAAGATTCTGCATCCAATGCCTTTTGAGGAAGGAAATTCTGAAGACATACAATCTGCTCAAAGAAAAAATGTTATCTCATCTCTGTCTTAAATGGGTGCCCCTTTATTTTTAAATGATGACCCCTGGTTCTAGATTGTTCCACCCTTTCCATATCCATCCAGTCAAGACTCCTTAGCATCTTGTATGTGTCAATTAAGTCACCTCTGACACTTCTGAACTCTACAGCCTATCTAGCCTTTCCTCATAAGACAATCCGCTCCTTTCATGTATTAGTCTAGTACACCTTCTCAGAACTGCTTCCAAAGCATCCTTCTATAAATACAATGACCAGCACAGTACACTGTACTCCAGATGTCCTGTAACCCAGCCCCCAATCATCATATTTCATGGTCAAATAGCTCATCTGCAAACTGTGCACAGTTTCATATTCTAATCAAGGTCGCCTCATGAAAGAGCATTGGCACCAACACCAACTCACAAAGGAAACATTGGAATAGAGTATTTCAGTTATTAACCATGATATACAGTGCAACATGAAGTAACTTCACATCATGACATGTTAGGTTTAGTATCAAAAGTACAACACATTTCTGTTGCATTTCAAAGCACCCCCGGGGCTGTAAACAAACTTAGTATTTTTTTAATAGGATATTACATCAAATAATACATTAACAGGCCTCAGCGGTGCAACAAACTCCTTTGTGTCCTAGACTTCAAACTCATGGGCTGGATTCTATACTGCGCCCATTAAGGGATTTGAAGGTGGCATGGTCTACAATTTCCATGCCATGAATCAACCCCCAAACCATCCCTGCCACCACTGCAAGTAAATGGAGGGTGGGCAAATTGATTGGTGCTCTGCCCAACTTTCAGCTTTCTCAAGACTGTTAGTGGCCAATTAATGTCCGCGTAAGAATGTCAAGCCACCACTGAGCCCCTGTTATCGCTGCAAAAGTGTGTGGGGTTGGGGAAGGGGAGTGTTGTCTCACACCAGTCAAGAAGCCATTGTCAGGCAGGTTGGGACTGGTCTCCTTTGCAGATCCCCAGGCTTCCACCATCTCCAAAATTGTGCTTCCCCTTTTGCTATCTACACAGGCCTCTTGAATACGGACCCTCACGGGAGCCTGCTAACCTGACCCCAGTGAGACCCAAGATGATGTCAGTTCCCTGGCATGGTGAGACTGTGTGTAGTCCCAGAAGTTGCCATTGCTGCAGGGGTCACTGCAGAGTAACCAGTTGGCCAATAGCTTTCTGAGGTGGGCTATCTCCTGAGAGTCAGGATGGAGATCCCTCCTCCAGTCACTTAATATTCCCCTGCAATGTTAGAGGCCACAGGGTAGCTGTCAAATTTGGCTGAGGGTGCAAGGGAGCAGGGATAATGGTGGCCCCATTAAATCCAGTCTTATGTCTTTCACATGCACATCCCTTCAAATAATATAAACTAAACCAAATTAATGAATGAGGGGAATCTTTTACTTCTACCGCGCCATGAAGAAACAAAGTCGTAGTTCAAATCAAAATGGTTGATACTTCAAAACAATTTAGCATCCTAGATATGGTGTAAACCAGCAGCAAATCTGTTGATGTTTACCATCATTTCAATACAAATGAAACAACAGCAGCAAGTGGGAGCATGCAGTTGAAAATGATCATCTGGAAATTGCTGTCCGAGATGTGAGATTACAGTGTGCACTTTTAGGGTCCTTATCTGAGGAAGAATGTTGTGGCTATAGGGGCAATACAGCAAAGGTTCACTGCTTCCTGGGTTGTCAGGACTGACGTATGAAGAGAGACTGAATCAATTAATACAATATTCTCTCATGTTTAGAAGAATGAGTGTGGATCTCATAGAAACTTATAAAATTCTAAATGGATTAGATAGGGTAGATACAGGAAGGAATTTCCTGATGACTGGTGAGTCATGGAACAAGGAGCCACAGTTTAAGGATACAAGGTAGGCCATTTAGGTTTGAGATGAGGAGAAGTTCTTCACCCAAAGAATGGTGATCCGGCAGAATTCTCTGCCTCAAAAAGCAATTGAGGCCAAAATATTGAATGTTTTCAAGAAGACTAAATAGACCTAAGTGTATGAGGAGAAAGTGGGAACAGGGGACTGAGTTGGATGATCAGCCATGGTCATATTGAAAGGCAGAGCAGGTTTGAGGGGCTGAATGGCCTACTTGTATTCCTAGTTTCTATGTTTGTATGTATTTTTAGCATTTCTTGTTTTTGTTTCAGGTTTCCAGCACTTAAAATATTTTGTAAGCTTTATTTGCTTACAATTATTTTCCTGCACCTTATATGTCTTTGAAATCATCCACTAAGCCCTTCCCTGAAAATGTCTTAGCTGTTCCATCTGATTATCGGAGATGGTACCCAGATACTCACATGGTCTCAGATGCTCTGTGGATGTTACAACTCAAAAAGGTTTCTGTCTGAACTTTCAGATACATGTAGCACAGAAATAGAATGGACATTAGTCCAGCAAGTGAATGTCTATCTTGCATCTTTTAAGTTTCACAACATTTCCCTAGGCACTCTCATGTCATTATGCAACTGAAACATTGTCTTATCTTTCTGTATTGGCCTCACAACTAAAATTTCTTCAATATTTTTCTGATCGCACTCTTGAGTTTATAAAATTATTCGAGAGATCTCTTGCTTTGCAAGCTTTGTTCAACAAAACTTTTGCCTTTATTTCATTTTCCATTAATTTATTAATCAATTAATGGCTGTGTTTATCTGGAATGATTAATTCTCAATGTGGTGACCTAACGCAGAAAGGGGCTGTACTGCCCATTAGAGATAAAAGGTACTGCAGATGCTGGAGAATCCGAGATAACAAGCATGGGGCTGGATGAACACAGCAGGTCAAGCAGCATCATAGGGGCAGGAAAACTTGACGTTTCGGGCCTAAACCCTTCATCAGAAATGGGGGAGGGGAAGAGGGTTCTGAAATAAATAGGGAGAGAGGGGGAGGCGGATAGAGGATGGATAGAGGAGAGGACAGGTGGAGAGGAGGCAGACAAGTCGAAGAGGCGGGGATGGAGCCAGTAAAGGTGAGTGTAGGTAGGGGGGTAGGGAGGAGATAGGTCAGTCCAGGGAGGACGGACAGGTCAAGGGGGCGGGATGACTGCCCATTACACATGTAGTGTCTTCTGCTAGATGGCAAAAAGTATTTGCTTGAGTTAGTTTCCATTTTTAACTTGACATTGGCTGGAAAACCCAGGGTGAAAAAGTCTGTTCTGTCAGTTTCAACAGATGCCTGTTGACACAAGTCTGAGTGTGATTATAGTCATAGTCTTGTTACTACTCGAGTATCTCATTTGGAGGGGAGGGCTTTAAATTCAGTTTGTTTGACAGCTCTGAGATATTATTAAAAGGTTGTCTACTTTTGATTTGAGGTTATGAATACAAATGGTTGGTCTTATGACTGATAAAGTACTTGAGGACACTTATATGTAGTGAATAGGGTTTCTTGCACGAGATTTTTAAAAACTTAGTGAAGTCTCTAATAGATATTTAGAACATTATTTTCTTTTATCTTAGCTCCTGGCATCTACACAAGGTGGATGCAGGATGAGTTGGCATTAAGTGATGAAGGGGGAAGAGTGGTGGGGAGGCATAGTTAGGCAAGAGTTGATATGGGCACAGTGTGTGGCTATGGGGATTAATGGGGCAGGGCCTTTGAAGGTGAGTGGGTTGGTAGGATTGACAAGAATAGGACATGGAGAGTTGCTGGAGGAGTGAGTGCTGAGGCTAGCCGGCTTAAGAGTCAAAAACACAACTGGAATGCAGTTAACAAGAAAGGCCTATTAACTAGCTCACCTTAACACTTGGCATCCCCTATTTAATCCATGTTAGGTTTTAATCTTTCCTGCACTCCCTGTCCCACCAATCCAAGAAGAGAATCGCATGTTTGGGGCCCTGGATGCATCTGAGCTAGGAAATACCCCATATCTCTAAGATGGAAATTGGGCACTAGGTGCTGGAATGAGTTGCAAATCCATATCAGAGGTGTTTAGCCCTTGCTTCAAGCATGTTTAATGCACAGCGTAGAACTCTGCTATCTCCCAAAATCTGCTTCCAGTCTGCTGGGGGAGGGGGGTTTGAGCAATAGTAGTGTTTTAGTAGCTGAAACAGAGAGAGCACGAGCTGCAACTCACAGCTCTGCAGCTGAAAACAGGAGAAAAAGTACACAGGACGAAGTGTTATTGATGAGCTGTAACAGCAGCCAATTTCCAAAAGTAACTTGTGATGCTATGTGCCATGTGCTAAAACTTGAGCATCCACTTGCTATTGTCAATCAGCTTTCTAAGTTTAGCTGACCTCTGTCAGGAGAGGACCCACTGCAGCTTACTTAACAGGCAGTGGTATTCCGCTCCTTAGGCATTTGATTCTTTTACTGTCATTTAACTTAGTTTAATTTTGACAAATTCCTGATCTTGATTCATTCCCTGTTTCTCCCTTAAACAATTGCCTCACATCCCCACAATTTCCTTATTTTCAAAGATAATATCCCATTATCAGTCTTTTGGGCATCATTGTAAACATTTGATGCTGATTTTGACACCATTTTCAAGTATCTGACACTTTCATTGTCAGAAAGAGGTCATGCCAAACGAATCTGGTGAAATTTTTTGAGGAGGTGACCAAGTGTTTGAATGAAGGTAGTGCAGTTGATATGTTGATAGTTTATATGGATTTCAGCAAGGTTTTTGACAAGATGCCAAATGGGAGACTGATAAAGAAGGTAAAGCTCATGAGACACAGGGCAGCTTGACAAGTTAGATCCAAAATTGGCCAAGTGGTAGGAAATAGAGATTGGTCGTAGAAGGCTGTTTGTGTGACTGGAGGCCAGTACGCAGTGGTGTACTCTGGGATCAGTGTTGAGTCCCTTATTGTTCATGATATTCATGAGTGATGTTTACAACATTGGGGTGAGGGGTTGGGGTGGATGATAAGTAAGTTCACGGATGACACAAAGACTAGCCAGGCAGTTGACAGTGAAGAGAGTGTGTTAAGTTACAGGAGGATACAAACAGATCGATCAGATGGGCAGATCCATGGCAGATGGAATTTGACCCTGATAAATGCTGATACACTTTGGAAGAAGAGAGACAACGGAGTACTCAATGAATGGCAGGACATCATAAAGCCCAGGAGACAAGGGATCTTAAGGTGTTTGTGGCAGGACAGGTTAATAGGATAGAGGCAAAAGATTTTTAGTTTAGAAAGCTCACAAATCTTAGAAATCTTGTTATCTAAGGTTCTGAATCTTTCCATCCTTATCCTTCACTTTCACAAGAACATGTTGGTCCTATGCTCTAATCAATTGGCCTTTAACATGACAGATGTGGGCTTACCTTCAAACAGCCACCCCCAATCTACTTGTCCCAGTTCCTGCCTAATATTGTCTTTGTCAGACTTCCCCCAATATAGTACTTTCACCGGAGTACTCTTGTTCTTATCTCTAAGTATTTTTGGATTCAAATACTTGTTTATGTAAGTGAATACATGGAGTAAAATGCAATTTATTTTGTCTTCATGTGTTTATTTTAACAATCACTTTAAACATTTTCTTTAATCTCAGCATGTGTGCTGAAGTTTGTCCATTTTGGATACTGGGGCAGTTGGCACGGAGGACGTAAGAACAAATGGTGGTGAGGGTGTGAAATGTAGAAGCAGGAGCTATAATGGATGGAACGTGGGTAGCGATGGGACGTACGGGGTGATTTTGGTTTCAATATTAATTTCGCGACTTTGGTGAATGCCTGAGTATCAATGTGAATAATTTACTCAGGTGGCTTCCACACTCAGCAAACACTGCCAATGAGAATCTACCTGCACCACTGCCCTCCCAGTCCTGCCCAGGCTAGCAGCAGTGAAGCCTTTACCCCCTTTTTCACCTGCCTTCTGGCATGAAAATCCAAATGTCTAAGCTCTTTCTCACCATGGATCCAGGAACTGACCCAATTCTGAGCTCCCACCACTGCAGTGAAAATTCAGGCTTAGCATTTGCTTTTGAAGTTTGTCTTTTCAATTATTACCTTGACTTCTGTCATTTGATGAACATTAGAATGTAAATAAAAACCGGAAGAACTGTGAATGCTGTAAATCAGGAACAAAAACAAAGTTGCTGAAAAAGCTGAGCAGGTCTGGCAGCATCTGTGAAGGAAAAAACAGAGTTAGCGTTTCGGGTCCGGTGACCCTTCTTCAGAATGTAAATATTCATACAGCATGAGTGATTTGACTTAAACTTATTACAATGTCGATTCAATCTGGCCCTTGTTGGCACTGCAGGAAGCAATTACAAATAGACTCACAAAGCTCAATCCCAATCTAAGGTGTTAGTCTCTTATTAAAGCTAAATGAAAGTTAAAATCCTTCAATGGAAACCATTTTGCCTTTGTTCAAGGTTTGTTGACCCTCTGCAATAATAATCTACCACCTCACAAATCCTTTGTTATTTCTTAATTCTACTAACATTTTTGGCACTGTCTGCTCTCCTCTTTTTCTACTGAAGCAATTTCTTCTTAATTACAAAGGCTAGTCACCTCCCTCCTCCCATTGCCCACATCACTTTCTCAGTTTATGTAAGCATCATAACGTGAGATAGTGATCCCAAACTTAACCATCTTTCTGCCATGTCACACTCTCCAACTTGAATTTCGACCTGCAATTTGTTCCTAATTTCCCATAATGGTGTTTAAAGAATGTCTGTTGGAGCTAAACACCCTGACCATCTATTGAATGTTTTATTCACACATCTTTTTCGTCTCTCTTTCCTAGTTTAATTACTTGACTTGACTACAGTCCTGCCTTTACCTGTGGTGACTGAAGTGTGATTTGATTATTATTCACTTTTTGTTTACTTTCATTCTCTTATTTTCAAGCCCATCCCAGGTTCCACTTGGTTACTAATTTAGAATCCTTAATTTATCCTTTGCACAAAGATATGTCCACTTATATCTCAATGCGCTAATCTTCAGAATCAACATCAAATGTTTACATTCGTAACTTTGACTCTATTTTCTCTCCACAGATGCTGCCAGACCCTGCTGAGTTTCTCCAGCAATTTCTGTTTATGTTTAGGATCTCCAGCGTCCGCAGTTCTTTGTCTTATGTTATGGTAATGGCATCCCATGCGGATGCAGACAGACACACAAATATATACACAAACATACATATACACAAATACACACACAGACACATACATATACATATACGCAATGCAATATATGCATGCACAAATACAACACATACACAAATACAAGCACACATAGACAAAAATACACAAACCAGTATTTGCATACACAAATGCACATAGACACAGACAAAACCACATACACACACACACACACACACACACATACGTCACAATATAATTGAAACAGGGTTCACAAACCCACGCGGGGTGAGCAACAAACTGTCACACAAAAAAGAGGCACAAGCTCTAACACATAGAGAATTGATGCACATGTGCACTCAGTGTACAACACAGACATCAACTGACAGCACAGAGTATACACACACACACAATATTTTTTAAATACAGGAAGGTTTATGAGGCACTAAGCATTCATTTATGGATTAATTTGTAGAACTTACTGTTTCCTCTGATCCTTAGAGAGCCACCACTTGAAATGTTTTGTTAAACGCCTTGTTCGAATCTAGCAGCCTCTCACTGGTTAAACTGCAATGGTTCTTTTGGTTCCCTTCAATAACAGCCTGTTGAAACTTTAGTCCACTGAGATTGGATGGTGTGGCTTGGTTCTTTATCCTGCTTTTGATTCACTGATCTCAGCAATTCTGCTATGAGATGCCAAAAGCTATGAGTAAAACATGCAAATAAGTTTTACGCCCCCATCTGCCAGGGAATCTGTCAGAGCTTCCTAAGGTCTGTCAAACTTGAATCATGTTGAACGGCAGGACAGATCAAGTGGAGGATACGCCTTGTGAGACAAAGACCTGGTTCTTAATTCAGGATTTTACAGGCTACATTACAGCCCTGACTATTTGTCACAAATACTTTCAAGTATTTGGGGACACCATGAGGTAATGAACGAATATAAATTCAATTTTTCTTTTTGTTTTCATTGTTGTTGTAGGGAAGAATTCCAAGTACCAACTGTACAGACATTCATTTCCATTCTCCTCACACCACCAGCTGCAAAGTCCCCTCCAAGCCACTCACCATCCTGACTTGGAAATATTTTGCCATTCCATCACTGTCACTGGGTCAAAATCCTGGTATTCCTTCCCTAACGGTACTGTGGGCCAACCAACAGCATATAGGACCACAGCAGTTCAAGAAGGCAGCCCACCACCACCTTCTTATGGGCAACTAGGGACAGGCAATAAATGCTGGCCAGCCAGTGATGCCCACATCCTCTGAATGTAAAGGGGTTGAAACAGTTTTGGTTACCTATGGATTAAATTTTCAATCATATTGTAAAAGTAAATGAGGACTACAGATGCACAAAGGCAGGTTAAAAATGTAGTTGCGACACAATGGTGACTCAGCCATAGCTAACAAAGGAAAGTCGAGATAGTATTAGATCCAAGGAAGATACATATATGGTGCAACTGTTAAGAGTCCATTATACAATAATTGATAGAAGAGTTCTTGGAAACATAGACCATAGAATCCCTACAGTGTGGAAACAGACCCTTCGGCCCTACAAGTCCACACCTGCCATTGGTGCATCCCACCCAGACCCATCCCCCTATAACCCACCTAAGCTACACATCCCTGGGCATTATGGGCAATTTAGCATGGCCAATCCACCTACACTGCAAAGGTGCTGGAAAGAAGTGGCAAATTTGGACACAGTCAGCATGAATTTACAAAAGGGAAATCATGTTTGACTAAGCTACTGGAGTTCTTTGAGAATGTAACTCGCAGAGTTGATGGGGGGAGTCAGTGGATATGGTTTATTTGGACTTTCAGGAGACTTTCGACAGAGTCACACGTAAGAGATTAATGTATAAAATTAAAGCAAATGGTATTGGAGATAGTGTATTGAGGTGGACGGCAAACTAGTTGGCAGACAGGAAACAAAGTGAAGGAATAAACTGGTCTTTTTCCAAATGACAAGCAGTGACTAATGGGGTAATACAGGGATCAGTACCTGGAGCCCAGCTATTCACAGCATATATGAATGGTTTAGATAAGGGAACTAAACTAAATTTGTGAACAACATAAATCGACATGGGGGTGAGCTGTGAGGAGGATGCAGATGATTTAGACAGACTTTGAGTGAATGGGCAAATAACTGGCGGATTCGGTATAATGTGGACAAATGTATGTCTTCCACTTTGATAGGAAAAATACAAAAGCCAATTATTATCTGAATGGCTATAAACAGAGATGGGGAAAGTGGAACGAGACCTGGGTCTCCTCATATACTAGACACAGAAGGTAAGCATGCAGGTGCAGTAGGCAGTGAAGAAGGCAAATGCTATGTTGGCCTTCACAGTGAGAGGATTTGATTACAGTCACAGGGATGTCTTCTTGTAGTTGTACTGGGCATTGGTGAAAACATACCTGGAGTAGCATGTGCAGTTCTGGACTCCTGATCTGAGGAAGGATGTTCTTACTATGAATGGAGTCCAGTGAAGGTTTACCAGGCTAATTTCAGCTGTGCCAGGACAGATATGTGAAAAGACATTGGATCAGTTAGAACTATATTCACTGGAGTTTAGAAGAATTAGGGGAATCTAACAGGACTAGATACTGTAAACACAGGAAAGATGTTCCCAATGACCAGGGAGTCTAGAGTAGGGGTCACAGTGTAGGAAATTTAGAAATGAGATAAGGACAAATTTCTTCACCCAGCAAGTGGTGAGCCTGTGGAGTTCTCTACTACTGAAAGTGGTTGAGGTCAAAACATTGATTGTTTTCAAGAAGGAGTTAGATATCATTTTAGGTCTAAAGGGATCAGAGTATATGGAGAAAGCAGAAACAAGAGAATTGAGTTTAATGATCAGACATGATCATATAGAATGGCAGAGCCAACTTGAAGGGCCAAAGGGCTTATTCCAGCTTCTATTTTCAATGATTGTACATTGCATCTTGAATAGATTAAAGAATAGAACAGAATCTCTACAGTGTGGAAATAGGCCATTTGGGCTAACAACTCCACACCACCCCTCTGAAGAGCATCCCACCCAGACCCATTCCCCTACATTTTTCCCTTGTCTAACCCCACCTAACCTAAACATCCCTGGGCACTATGGGCAATTTAGCATGGCCAATCCACCTACCCTGCATATCTTTGGTCTATGGGAGGAAACCGGAGCAAAC
The DNA here is from genome assembly GCA_024137785.1 of Ginglymostoma cirratum. NCBI lineage: Eukaryota > Metazoa > Chordata > Chondrichthyes > Orectolobiformes > Ginglymostomatidae > Ginglymostoma > Ginglymostoma cirratum. The sequence continues at coordinate 250,616 of JAHRHZ010000173.1, forward strand.
CCACACAGTCATGGGAAGAATGTGCAAGCTCCACACAGATGGTCACCCAAGGGTGGAACTGAACCTGGGTCCCTGGTGCTGTGAGGCAGCAGTGCTAACCACTGTGCCACCGTGCCACCCAAAAGATGATACGTACTGCTGTTACTGTGTGTTGGTGGTAGAAAGAGTGGATGCATGTGGACATGGTGCCAATCAAGAAGATGCTTTGTTCTGGATGGTATTGTACTTCTTCAGAGTTGTTGGAGCTGCCCCCATCAGGAAAGTGGGAAGTAGTCCATCACACTCCTGACTTGTGCCTTGTAGATGGTGAACAGAATTTGGGAGTCAAGCTGATTTACTTGTGGATTGTCCAAATGAAACATCCACTTAGCACATCTGGCTGAATATTGTTGTGAATTTTTCAGTTTGGCACTACATGTTCTTTGCACTAATGTGCTGGGTACCCCATCATTGACGATGAGGATGCTTATGCAGCTACCTCCTCCAGCGAGATGTTTAATTGTCCACTATTAATCATGATGAAGATTGGCAGGACTGCATGGCTTAGATGTATTCTATTAGTTGTGGAATCTCTCAGCTCTATCTGTCTCTGTCACTTGCATGCCAAACAGCACAAGTAGCAAAAATTTAGTTCTAAGCCAGAGGATTGGGAAACCAACAAAAGACTAAAAAATGAGAGAGAAAATAATTTTTAATGGTATACTTGCAAGTAATGTCAAGGTGGACAGTAAGAACCTTGTTAAATATATAAAAAGGAAGAGAGAAGCCAAAGTGAACATTGGCCACTCAGAGAATGAGGCTAGGGAAATAATAATTGAAAATCAGGAAATGATAGAGGAGTTGAACAAATGTTTTGCATCAGTCTTTGCAGTAGAAGACACTATAGCATTCCAAAATTAGTAAATAATCAAGGGGCAAAAGGAGGAGAGGAGGTAACTATAACAACTATCATTACAGAAACAAAGTGCTAGGGAAACTAATGGTGTTGAAGACTGACAAGTTCCCTGGACCTGATGGGATACATCCTATAATATTAAAGAAAGATAATAACAGCACTGGTAGTAATCTTCCAAGAATCCTTCGATTTTGGGAAAGTCCCAAAATGATTGAAAATCTGCCATTGTAACACCTTTATTTAGAAAGAGGAGACAAATGAAAGGTAAATATAGGTCAAGTATCATAACATCTGTTACGTGGAAAATGTTAAGAGTTTATTATAATGAATGTAAATTGTAAAAAGGTAAATTTAGAAATACATAATATGATAAAGCACAGTTAGCATGGCTTCATGAAGGGAAATCGTGCCTGACAAAATTAGCAGAATTCTTTGAGGAGGTAACAACGAGGATAAAGAGGAAATAGTGGATGCAATTTATTTAGGTTTTTAGAAGATATTTGCTAATATATGCATTAGGCTACTTAATAAGAAAACACCCATGTGTTGAAGGTAGCATATGAGTATGGTTAGAGAATTGGCTAACTAATAGAAGACAGAAATTTGGGATAAGGGAGGCATTTTCAGGATGGCAAACTGTAACTCGTGGGGTGTTGCAGGGATCTGTGTTGAGACCACAATTATTTACAATATGTATAAACGATGGGGAGATGAATTACCATCACCAAATTTGTGGATGACACAACAAAGGACGGAAGGCAGAGATAATAGCAGATGCTGGAGAATCCGAGATAACAAGGTGTGGAG
>JAHRHZ010000173.1:252717-274166 GCA_024137785.1 Ginglymostoma cirratum
CCCATTTCTGATGAAGGGTCTAGGTCCGAAACGTCAAGCTTTCCTGCTCCTATGATGCTGCTTGGCCTGCTGTGTTCATCCAGCTCCACACCTTGTTATCAAAGGATGGAAGGCAAATGGTAAAGATGGCATAAAGAATCTGCCAAGGGATATAGACAGATTAGGTGAATGGGCAAAAGTTTGGCAGATGGAATATAATGTGGCAAAGGTGAGGTTACACATTTTGGCAGGAACAAGAGGAGCTGAATGTTATTTAAGTATGTAAAGACTACGGAAAGCTGTCTTCCGTGAATCACAGAAAGCTAGCATTCAAGTTCAATGGGTACTACAGAAGACAAATGGAATGCAACCTTTATTTCAAAGGTAATGGAATGTAAAAGTAGGGAGATTTTGCTACAACCACACTAGGCACTAATCAGACCACCGCTGGAATACTGTGAATGATTTGTATCCCTTACCTAAGGACAGAAATGCTGCTATTGGAGGCAGTCCAGAGAAGGTTCACTAGGCTGATACTGCATCTGGAGGGACTCTTACGAGGACAGGTTGAGTAGATTGGGTCTGTATTAATTGAAATTTAGAAGAATCAGAGGTAACTTTATTGAAACACACCAGATTCTCAGGAACTTGACAGGGTCAATGTGGAAAAGTTGTTTCTCCCTTTGTGGGACAGTCTAGGAGCAAAGGGAACAAATTCAGAATAAGGGGGTTATATACTTAAGAGGAGGAACTTCTTTTCTTAGGGTAGTGAGTCTATGGAATTCTTTACCACAGAGGGCTGTCAAGGCTGGGTCATTAAGTATATTCAAGGCTTAGACAGATAAATTTTTAATTAGTAAGGGAATCAAGAGTTGTGGGGAAAAGGTAAGAAAGGTGAGGTACAGACTTGAGGACTCCAGAAGTGTAATCAATGCTGTGGATGAAGAATCTAAAGGATCATCAACAATATTACACAACAAACATGAAAGATAGAAAAATTGTAAAAGAATTCAACTCTAGGATTCTTCAGCAGCAGAATTTTGAAGAACAACACTGCGCAAGGGCCTGGACTATCCAAAGACAGATGCTGTCAATTGGAATCATTAGTGAAATCCAACAATTAATCAGCTAATAGCTAAGATAAGTTGTGAGGCTTAATTTCTTATTTGAGGTGTCGTATTTTAGTTGCTACATGCAATAACATTTAAGTAATTGCTTCAGTGTTTGAGTGTCTGGGAGATTTCTTAAAAAGTAGCTGAATTAAAGATAGCTTGTGGTCATTTACCCACAAATTTTTTTTGCTGCCAGACTGGACAATTTCACACATTCTAATTCATTGCCAGATCTTTGACCACTCAACCTATCTTTGTAGAATCCTTATGTCCTCTTTACAACACAATTCCTGCTTATCTTTGTGTGATTCAGATTCTTTTGATGGGAAACAGTTGCAGAGAAGACAGGAATAGATTGGCAGAAGAAAGGATAAGCATGAAATGGTTAAAGGAATGAGTGCTGAGAAATAAAAGCGACTTGAATTTGCCTCAGTATCACCAAGTTTGTGCAGGGCTTGGGTCAGATGAAGCACAGCTCCTGATCGTTACACATATTCTTATGAGGGAACAAGTGGAGCTGATGGAGGTCAGGGCAAGGCAGGGTAATCGTGCCATGCTCCGCTGAAGAGGCTGCTGACCCCTCCTGTCCAGTGGTGAGTGAATGGATGGTGCCCAAGCTGGTGGGACCATACCTGGATTGTGGGCAGGTGAAGTGAAAAGGATGTGAAGGAATGAAATGTATGAACAGGCGTGGTCACACCCTCCTCCCTACAAAAACAGCACAGTGTTTAATTAAACAATGATTTATTGTTGTTCAGATACAGTTATAAGGAATTATACAGGGTCACAGCAGAGGAATGACATGAACATGAAGCACTATGAAAAATAAAACACCAGCCCTGTTTGTGGCCACACATTATACATCAGTGACAGCCTGACTCATTTTCTGAAAATTACGTTGGTTGTACTCTTGGATGTCCAATGAACCAGAGATAGTACTCCTCCACAATGCACAAAGCCACTTGGCGTTGAGAACCCATCTTCTCACTGGGATTGGGGTAATAGCAAGAAGGTACAATGAGTCTGTTGCCATTTCAAGATCACGAGTATCCACACCATTTTTACACACACACACACACACACCAGATGGAGGGGACCTGTAAATGGCCACAGGGGAGAACCAGAAAACATGTTGGAACGCTACAAATTCCAGTCAAGTCCATACCAGGGCAAGATCCTCAGAGGAAAATGAGAGAACTGCAGGTTAGCGAAGGGCACTTGGAGGGTCCTGGGACAATTCAAGCCCAACGCCAAGCCAACCCATCGCTGGTCATCAGTGTAAATAGGCCCACTTCTGATCCATTAATTGCAAGGACTGAAACAGCTCCAATTGTGCAGCCAAGGGAGCAACTGTTGAATTGATAACCCTGCTTTATCATCACGGCTGTAGCAGGAGTGAAACTTGTGGTTACAAGGCACTTCCAAATCATTCCAGGGTCACTCTAAGCAAAGACCTTATGAGAACACAGTCCAGGAAGAGCGATGTAATCGCAGCTTGCTCAGGACAAAAGGCAGGTGAAAGAGCAAGGAGCGGGGTGAGTGGTCTTACGGTACCTACTGCGTCCAGTGTTCTTTCCATTACCATGTACAGTGGGAGAAAGAGAAGAAGGATTTAGAACAGGGAATCATTTCAATAGTGCTTAAACCTCCAAAAACAAGAGCTGAATTAGGTGAATCTCGTGGTTGCATTGAAATCTCTCTCTCTGTTTATTCAAACTGTTACAATGAGAACATGCTTTTGTCCATGTCAGAGAACCAACTTTGTACACGTGGAGTGAGGGCCTGCACAAGTCAGGCTTGACGGGAGCCTCTCACTGCAAACCTCTGATCACACTGTTCTCTCGATAGTGGTACAGGCTAGTGGAATCCAGTTTCCCGCAGTGTTTAATCGCTTCGGCAAAGAGTTTTGCCACCTGAAAGGGTATAGGAAGAAATCAATAGCATTGTCAAATAAAATGCTGAGACCCGGTCAGCTTGTACACTCAGCTAACCGAAGGCTGTTTCCCCAAAAGTGAGAGAGTGCGACAGCAGTGGATGTCGTTTTGGGATTTGTCATTGGACCGGGTACAGTGACCCTGGGATGGGTTCTTTGTCGACAAGCCTACAACATTCATACGCACACAGCCCTGTCCACTACTCAATGATACGTGAAATACAACAGGAGGAATGGTGAGAACCCACAGGGACGATAGCGCATCACTGCTCAAAAGAGGAGACTCTGGTCTAAGTAGTATTAATGAATTCTCCTGAGGCTCTGCAGGGCTCAAATCCTGCCACAGGAGCTGGTGGAATTAGACTTTAATTCCTCAGTTTCAGATTGAAAGTTGAGACAACGGTCATCAACTCAAAAAAACAAAAGCCACATCATTCTCTTGGTTTTGCAGTTTCCTTGGTTTTATAAATAGAGGAGGAGTATACAAAGCCACAATGATGTATCCAGCAGACTTTTAGAAGAATTTCAGAGGGTGCAGAATCCATTCAGCAGATTCACACCATGCACAAGGAATCTGGCTTTACAGAAAGACCAGCAAAGCTACAATTGTTCATGCTACAGCAGAGATTTAATTGGAGGTTTCAAAACAAGAGGAGTTCAGAACAATTCTCCAAATGTATCCTGTTTACACTATTAGTGGAATCAGTGACATATTTAAACCATTGGGCCCAGAACAGAAATGAGGATTGTTTGACACCATGAATTATTCTGATCTGAAATTCTCTGCTTGGAAAGGAAACTGAAAGATCACTCCGCAGAGACTCCCCAAGGGAAGTAGGATTTAAAAGAGGAAAATCAAAATAGTAGAGATATGGGGATGGAATGAACAGCAGAGCTCTTTAAAAGAGCTTGTACAGGTTAGAAAGGTTGAATGGCCTCTTTCAGTGCCGTATGGGAGTGAAAGGAGGTTTGGTAAATACAGTAACAGCCTGGTAATCCTCTGGCTGGGCACACGATTCCAGAGTGGTATGTGGCCTCCCCGGTGCTAGAGTCAAGGACGTTGCTGGGAGAAGAGAGTGAAATGCCAGTGGTCATGGTCCACTTTGGAACCAATAACACAGGAGGAACAGGAATGTGGTCCTGCAGTTAGAATTTAGAGAGCAAGGTATGAAATGAGTAAGGAGAAGCTCAGGAATGATAGATAATCTCTAGATTACTCTCGGTAACCTGCATAAGAAAGCTTAGGAATGGGAGGATAAGATGATGTAAAAGTGGATGGAAAGATAATGCAGGAGGAAGAGATTTAGATTCCTGGGACATTATGAATGTATAATTTTATTCTATGATAATTTATTTGTTTATCTCCTTCCTCACTTTCACAGGGAGATGCAAGGAAACCAAACAGTGAGGATGATGGGTGGACTGCTTGCCTGGAAAAGGAAAGGATGGTATAAACCTGTCTCACTTATTAAAGCCAGGTTCAGATCTCTGTGTATGACCAAGAAATTCTGAAGGGGATTCTGAATCTCTTCCCTCCTCTCACTGTCAAATTGCCAGCTTTAGTGAGCATCTCACCAGAGTTTCCATTGGGAGCTTCAAAGTTGGGGAGTACAGTCACTATTATTACCTGAAAATTGGTGATGAGAGGTACAGCATGATCAATGGCCATTCTGCGGATCAGGTAATTTTCCCTCATAAAGCGGGTGTTATTGTTGGGCAGGTTTATCACCAAGTCAATGGCTCCATCATCGATCAGTCTGAAAAGACAGTCACAGAATCATTATGGTGCAACATGGGGCCATTCAGCTCAGCACGTCTCCACTGGTTGTCTGAGCACTTCAACTTAGTGCCATTCTACAGTCTTTTCCACACAACCGGTAACATTGTTCCTATTTAAATAAAAACTCATCGCACTCCCAACTGAACTTGCCTCCACTATGCTTTGAGGCGCTGCATTTGTTACTGGAGTCATCCACGTTGTGAAAAAGATTATCTCGCATTATATTTGCTTCTTTTGCAAATCACTTTATATCCGTGTCCTCTGATTCTTGATCCTTTTACAACTGGGAAGAGCTTTGGCCATGCTGTTAATAGTGAGTTAGGAAGCCATTGAATACAGGGCTGACTGCACGGTGGCACAGTTGTTAGTACTGCTGCCTCACAGCACCATTTACCTGGGTTTGATTCCAAACTTGGATATCTATGTGGAGTTTGCACTTCTCTGTGTCTGTGTGGGTTTCTGCTGGGTGCTCTAGTTTCCTCCGACAGTCTAAAAATATGCAGATTAGGTGGATTAGCCATGCTAAATTGCTCTGTCTTCTCCTGGGATGTGCAGGCTAGGTGGATTAGCCATGGTAAATACAGGATTACAGGGATAAGGGTTGGGGCGAGGTCTGGGTGCGATGCTCCTCGGATGGTTGGTGCAGACTCGATGGGCTGAACGGCCTCTTTCTGCACTGCAGGGATTCTATGGATCTGTGAACACGTCATGAGGAAGAAAGCTGGAAGTTGGAATTAACCTTAAGCATGTATCTTGGAAGAGCGAACAAAGCACAGGGAAGACACAATAAATGGAAGTGTAGAGGAACCCAGGTAACTGGAGTGTGTGTAGCAGGATAACTAGATGAGTCAATCAAGAAGGTAGACAAGATATTTCCGGTTCCTTTATATTTCTCTCTCAGGCCTGTTGCACTGTTCCAGCAAACTCAGCACAAACTGGAAGAACAGCATCTCATCTTTCGCTTGGGGATCCTGCAGCCTTCAGGACTCGATATTGAGTTCAATAATTTTAGAGTCTCAACACCTTTCCCTATGCTCTTTACCCACCCCCATACCCCAGGCCCTATCATCACATGAGCTGCTTTCATCACAACCAACCCATTTTCACCCACTAATGATCTCTATTGTCAGCATTATTTTCCCTCCTTGACTTACCATTATCCATCCCCTTGTCTGCCTACTGTCTTCCTCAGGGCTCCATCTTCCCACCTATTTATTTACTCCTTCACCCCTGAGTTTCTACAGCAATTTCTGTTTTAACTTCCCTTTACTTGTCAAGGCTTGAAATATAGGGTAAAGAGGCCATGCTAGAATTGATTCAAGCAGCCATAATACTGCACACAGTTCTGTTCATATTGGAAGGGTGTGCTTGCACTAGAATTCCAGGGGAATGGATATGGTAAGACATTCTCAACATGCTTGTGAGGGAACATGAGAAGGCTTTACTAAACACAAGGTGTAGTCAGAAAGGAGGCCTCTGGAGCACCACAGATTTTGACTCCAGCTCAAGCTCCTTTAGGATACAGCCAGTAGCCATTCATAGTGTAAAGTTATAATTCAGCATTATGCCACAATTTTCAAGGATATTGCCAGAACTGGAGAATTTTAGTCATGAGGAAATATAGAGATGATTTTTTGGAAGAGGAGGTTGAAGGGATACTGACCTGAAGTGCATAAAATGACAACGGGTCAACGATGAGTGGTTAGAAAGGGCCCGTTAATCACAGTAAACAGGGGCACAGATGTAAATTATTGGAGGGATTAATCAGAAGTTGGAGGTCATTTGCTTTCACCCAGAGGGTGGCAACGATCTGGAACTGTCTGCTTGAAAGCATGTGTGAGAAACAGGTATTTCCATTATAATTGCAAACTGTTTTCGAATACACTCCTGAAACACTGTCCAAGAGGCAGAAACTGGCATTAAGCTAGATAGTTTCTCTTGGAGTAGCACGAGCATGATAGAACAAATGGCCTCTTTCTGTGCTGTAAGTTTCAGTGATCCAGTAGTTCTGTGTAGATGCTCCTTTAAACCTACCTCTTTAATGACGTCTTTAGTGCTCTGCCCTCTGGATGTCAGGCTGTGTTTTAATCTCGTCATTCAGCAGTATCTGTGCCAAAATCCACCCACATACAAATCCCAGGAGCCATCTCTGCGTAACAATCCACTAAAGTAGGCCACAGCCAACTCCATATCTGGAGCTGCTCACATCAGCCAGCTAGCTCAGCACACAGTTACAGAGCCCACAGGGCTAATTCCTGGGACCAGCAACAAGTGCCAGTGAATAACTGGCTGCCAGAACAAGATCTTGTGGTTCAATCTGGAAGAACCCTGCTTTGTTCGCAGTGACTTCCTGCTGTGTGCTGATCTGCTCTGTGGGCCTGGGTCCTCAGTTGGACATTCTCATTATCTTAAAAACCTCTTTTAAATCTTCTTGAAGTCTACACTTTTTATAAAGGCCTGACAATGGCAGACCATTGTGGAAACAAAGGGATTTTAAACTCAGTATCATTCTAATAGTTTTTGAAGGGTTCTGAATTCTTCAACACATAATGAAACCAAATGGATCTAGTATTTTAAAAGAATCCTAAATCAAGGCATTATCAATAGATTCAATGGAGCTCTCTATTTCACACTGGGACATCCTCATTTTAGACATACACACACACACTTTCTTTACCTTAACCCTAACCTCCTCACCCACTATTAACATTACAGACTCCTGTACAATAGTCTCTTCACATTTTCTCCCCTGTCAAATACGTGGAGAGTTCTGCACTGCGCGCATTCTTGACATTTTCCCTACCCACATCTCTGTTAAATGCCATTTTCCAGACAGAATGCCACTTCCCCATCAATCCTGCCTCAGTTCCTGTTATTTACCTTCTTCCCAGCTGTTCACACTGACACAAATCATTGTGCTAACAATGAACTTCCCTTAACATATTACCACCTTGTATTGCATTTAAAGACAGAAAGGTCAGCATTCTATTTAGATTTATCATTATCATTAGTACCTGTGCATAGTAACAAAACAGGTCTCACTGGACTGATTCCTGTCAGGTTTCACTAACTGCACATTTACCAATAATAACCTGGTGCAACAATATGACTAATTCTTTATGTATCCCAAGGTCAGAAAATCCCACATAGATTACCAAGTAAACTAAAGCCTTTGATAAGGTTCCACATGGTAGGCTATTGGAGAAAATGCGGAGGCAAGGGATTGAGAGAGATTTAGCAGTTTGGATTAGAAACTGGCTTTCTGAAAGAAAGCAAAGAGTGGTGGTTGATGGAAAATATTCAGCCTGGAGTCCGGTTACTAGTGGTGTGCCACAAGGATCTGTTTTGGGACCACTGCTGTTTGTCATTTTTATAAATGACTTAGACGCAGACATAGGTGGATGGGTTAGTAAGTTTGCAGATGACACTAAAGTCAGTGGAGTGGTGGACAGTGTGGAAGAATGTTGCAGGTTGCAGGGAGACTTGGATAAACTACAGAATTAGGCTGAAAGGTGGCAAATGGAGTTCAATGCAGATAAATGTGAGGTGATGCACTTTGGGAAGAATAATAGGAAGGCAGAATACTGGGTCAATGGAAAGATTCTTGGTAGTGTGGATGTGCAGAGGGATCTTGGTGTCCAGGCACGTAGATCCCTGAAAGTTGCCACCCAGGTTGATAGTGCTGTTAAGAAGGCATACGGTGTGTTAGGTTTCATTGGTAGAGGGATTGAGTTCCGCAGCCGTGATGTCATGCTGCAACTGTACAAAACGCTAGTACTGCCTCACTTGGATTATTGCGTACAGTTCTGGTCGCCCCATTACAGGAAGGATGTGGAAGCATTGGAAAAGGTGCAGAGGAGATTTACCAGGATGTTGCCTGGTCTGGAGCGAAGGTCTTATGAGGAAAGGCTGAGGGACTTGGGTCTGTTCTCATTGGAGAGAAGAAGGCTAAGAGGGGATTTAATAGAGACCTACAAAATGATCAGCGGATTAGATAGGGTGGACAGTGAGAGGTTTTTTTCATAGGATGATGACGTCTGCTAGTACGAGGGGGCATAGCTGCAAATTGAGAGGTGATAGATTTAAGACAGATGTCAGAGGCAGGTTCTTTACTCAGAGAGTGGTAAGGACGTGGAATGCCCTGCCTGCCAACGTAGTTAACTCAGCCACATTAGGGGCATTTAAACAGTCCTTGGATAAGCATATGGATGATGATGGGATAGTGTAGGGGGATGGGCTTAGATTAGTTCACAGGTCGACGCAACATCGAGGGCCGAAGGGCCTGTTCTACGCTGTATTGTTCTATGTTCTATGTTCTATTATGTGGCATACTGTCAAAACTCTGCTTGAAAAGTTTATTGCGTAGAGTTTTCCAGTAGATTTTGTTTTTTTTTAAACAGTGAAATTGCAATGAAATCCTACACAGGACGTTTAGATGCAAGTTATATATAAATCAAATTTCTGCAATCTTCATATTTGCTTTCAAATTATTTACCCAAAGCAGCTGGAAAGTATGACAAAAAGCACTATTCACAAATAAATATTAAGGTTTGAATGGAGTACAAATCTAATGGCTGACCCTCTACAAAGGTCAGCATACAGGGAATCACCAGCAACCACAACAGGCACTCACTTGGTAAAAGAAGGAGCTGATAAACTGTGATCCTCTGCATCAGGCCATGAGACGGGGGCAGTGGGCACATCATTGGCGATTAACCAGGCAGCCGTCCCTTCTGTGGCATAGAGCTTCAATGAAACAAACAAGAGGTTTCACATCAAACACAAGCCATGTCACATCTTTCACCACACTGACACCGGTGATTGTACAGGTTTTCAGGAACCCCCAGATTAAGGGTTATCTGTTCTCTGAAAGTCTACAAGAGAACACAGAATGACTTGTACATTCCAGTGACAGAGAGAATCGCTGTGTTATTGACATACAAGATGGTGCATTGGAGCTGAAGAACACAGTCACATCAGGGCCAACTTCAGAAGGGCACAGAGACAAGAAAGCTTAAATCAGTAAATAATAGTTATCTCTTGCAATAATTACATACAGCGCGGGGTCATGGTACAGGGCGGAGTCACAGTACAGAGCATGCAAGGTCAAGGCATGGGACAAGGACATGTACAGGGTGGGGGTGACGGCATGGGGCAGGGTCACAATACGGGGCAGGACACAGCTCTACCTGAGCCTGTCCTGCAATATGTAGCTGTTTTGGAACAGAGCTGTAATCTGCACCTGCACCCCCCTACCCCTCAACACACCAAAGATTGATCTGACAGAACAACATGGTATCATAGTCATACAGCGCAGAAACAGGTCCTTCACAGCTCTGGCTGACCAATATAAATAGGAGATTTAGAATCTCCTCAGTTCAGGGGACTGACTGCGAGCTGGCTGGCGAAAGCCAGCGTACTGTGCACAAGTAAATAGACGGTGAAATGGTGATGGGATACCGGCCTCTGTGTAGTTATTTAAGTTTGTATACCTCAAACAGATTCCCTCTTCAGCCTCCTCCGCTCCCAGGAAAACAAAACCAGCCTATCCAACCTCTCCTCACAACATGAGACATGAATCCCCTCTGCATCCTCTCCAATGCAATCATGTTCGTTAGACAGTGTGGTTACCAGAACTGCAATGGGCTGGGCACGTCATCTGTGTGACCAACAGAGACTCTCAAGCAGGTATTGTATTCCCAACTTCGAAATGGCAGGTGAGCCCCAGTTGGACAGAGGAAGCACTACAGTGATACCCTCAAGGCCTCACTGATGAAGAATGACATTTCCACAGACAGCTGGGAATCACTAGCCCAAGATCTTCTAAAGTGAAGGAGGAGCATGCTGGGAGGTGTCAAGCACCTTGAGACTTGCATTGGGGAAAAAAAAATCAAAGCCAGGCAAAAACAGTGAAAGCAGCACGCTGCCACACCAATGCCCCACCCACCCGTTCCTGTGACCACCACCTGCCCCAAGTGCCTCAGAGCCTGGGGTAGGGGTATCAGTCTATACAGCCACCTATGGGCTCACCGGGAGAGTGGAAGAGTGTCATCCTTGTCTGTGTGGGACGACCGAATGATGACGATGACAACACAGTATTCCATGTGTGGTTTAACAAATGTTTTATACAGTTGTGACAAGACTTCCTTGCTCTTATATTCTGTGCCTCAGCAAATGAAGGCAAGCATCTCATATGGTTTCTTTACCTTCTGTCCACCTGTGCTGACACTTTCAGTGATCTATGGATTTGTACACCAAGGTCCCTTTGTTCCTCAGTACTCCCTAAGAACCTACCATTCATTGTGTATATATATTCCTGCCAAAATTAGATCTCACACTCATCAGGATTAAATTCCATCTATCATTGCTCTGCCTAATGAAGCAACTAATCAATATTAGAGAGTAGCATGAGGCTATCCTCCTCACTATCAACAACACTAATTTTCAAGTCATCTGCAAATTTACTAATTATACCTTCTACGTTCACATCCAAGTTGTAAATAAACATGTGTGAACAGCCAGTGGATAGTATCGATGGACCCCATTTCCCTGATGTTGACGTGTGGAATTGGAAAGGAAGTCCTTCCAGATTGTGTTCTGGAGCAGCGCACTGAAAACCAAGGCCAGGTGGTGAGACAGCCTGCTAGCCCAGTCTTCGAAATCCCAGTCAGATACGAATGTTGCCTTTAAAATCTCCAACTGAGACTACCAGTATCTTTCAAGCTGCAGAGAGCAGGTGAGGAATGGTCAGTTATACAAGGAGCCACCTTCCTGATGTTTCTCTGTAAGGTGCAACACAGCAATGCCAGGGTCTTGGAGCTGGGCTCAGTGAAGACTGTGATCACAGACATTTTGACACTGGGAACACTAAAGGCTGTGTGCGAGAACAGCATACCTTTCCCAGCTTTAATTGGGAACACGACACTGTAATCATCTGTTTTAATCCAGGTGTGGAAACCTACCTCATATCCCTGCTCATGAAGCTGCTGTGCAGTGTCCAGGAACTTTGATCGAAAAGAGCTCTGCAAAAATAATTAACGGAAAGTGAGAATCTCAGTATGGAGTGGGAGAAAAACACCATGTGCTGCTATTACAGTCACCTCTGAACATCAGAATCAGATATAAAAGTCTCTGCCTTCTATTATTAACACCGCTAACCATGTTTGACTGGTATAGTTCACTGTCAGTCAAAGGGGCTGAGTACTCCAGATCAGAACAAACCGAAGTTCCTCTGACAATTGGTCCGATTCAGTTGAAATAAATTCCAATTACAAGAGTAGCACAGCAACAACAACTTGAAAAGCACAGAAACAGACCCTTCAGCCCAACTTGTCCATGCCGACCATGTTTCCTAAACTGAACCAGTCCCATTTGCCTGTGTTTAGCCCAAATCCCTCTAAACCTTTCTTATCCATGTACCTGTCCAAATGTCTTTTAAATGTTGTAACTGCACCCATCTCTACCACTTCCTCTGGCAGTCAGTTCAAGTACGCACCACCTTCTGCGTGAAAAAGTTGCCCCTCAGGTCTCTTAAATCTTTCCCCTCTCATCTTAAACATATGCCCTCTAGTTTTGCACTCTCCAATCTGGGGAAAAGACCTTGGCTATTCACCTTATCTATGCCACTCATGATTTTATAAAACTCTATAAGGTCACTCCTCAGCATCCTACGCTCCAGGGAGAAAAGTCCGAGCCTATCCAGCTTCTCCTTAAAACTCAAACCCTCCATTCTCACTAGTATCCCGGTAAATCTTTTTAGCACCCTTTCCAGTTTAATAATATTCTTCCTCTAGCAGGGCAACCAGGATTATATGCAGTACTCCAAACGTGGCCTCACTAATGCCTTGTACAGCCGTAACACGATGTTCCAACTCCTGTACTGAATGCCCTGACCATTGAAGGGAAGCATGCCAAATGTCTTCTTCACCAGTCTATCTACCGGAGACACCACTTTCAAGGAACTATTTACCAGCACCCCAAGTTCTCTCTGTCCAACAACAATCCATACCATTAACTGTATAAGTTCTGTTCTGGTTTGTCCTACCAAAATGCAATGCCTCACACTTATCTAAATTAAACCCCATCTGCCATTCCTCGGCCCACTGGCCTGGTTGTTCAAGATCCTGTTGTACTCTTAGATAATCTTCTTCACTGTCCATTATACCACCAATTTTGATGTCATCTGAATACATACTAAGAATGCATCCTGTATGCTTATACAAATCGTTTATATAAACGATGAACAACTATGGACCCAGCACCAACCCTTGAGGTCCATCGCTGGTCACAGGCCTCCAGTCTCAACCCTCTACCAGCACCCTCTGTCTCTTACCATCAAGCCAATTTTATATCCAATTAGCTAGCTTTCTCTGGATCCCATACGATCTAACCAATTTAACAAAATCTTTTAAATTCAGAGATTTAGGTAAAGAAAAAGACCCATAAACACACTGATTGGTCCACTAAGATGCAAGCTGTAATGGTCAGTCCATCATGGGGTAGATGTAATGGTCAGTCCATCACAGGACAGGTTGTAATGGTCAGTCCATCATGAGGCAGGCTGCTATGGTCAGTCTACAATGGGACTGTCATCTTTCATGAGGCATGTTATTTCATTAGCAGCAGCAGCTACACAAAGTGAGCAGGACATTTTCCAGTGAGTGCAGCTCATGGTCAGAACCTGCACACGGCATCTCTTAGATGGGAAGGTTGTAACAATGCAACTACCTCACAGTTCTGACCGACCAGGAGACTCTCCTAATCTCCTCACTTTCCATAGGTGAACTGTCCAGATATGCAAGTTACCAATTAATCCATTTGTCCCTGCTATAACCAGAGCTTCTAAGTTTACTGTGTTTATGAATTCTACTCATACAGATTTCACTTCACCGGAGCTAACATCCTTTCTCACGACTGTGTTAATTTGCTCTTTAACCAGCAAAACTATCCCACCTCCTTTTCCTATTTGTCTGTCCTTCCTAAAAACCGAATCTCCCTGGATATTCAGTCCACATCACTGATCGCTCCGCAGCCACATCTCTGTAATTCCAACTATATCATACCATTTATATTTATTAGCCTGATTAATTCATTCACCTTAAGGTTTTATGTTCTTAGTCCAATTCCAATTATTTTGCACTGTGGCCTATTTGAATCTTGCCCTTGAATTCTCTGCCTATCACTTTTCCTATTTTCCAGTATCATTTGGTTTTGCCTTCATTTGTCTCTCTTCTGCCTCCCTGTACATGTTCCTCCCCACTAACCATTTCAATTTAAAGCCTCCCCAACTGTACTAGCACATACTTCCCCCCACCCAGGACATCAGACCTGGTCCGACTCAGGTGTAAATGGTCCAGTTTGTACTGGTCTCGCCTCCCCCAGAACCAGTCCCAGTGCCCCAAGAATCTGTGCCACCACCAACCCACCCCCAACACCATCCCTTCAGCTGATATGGCTCATCTGATCTATCCCACTATTTCTACTCTGAGTAGCATGTGGCAGTAAGAGCAATGCTGAGATCACTACCTTTGTGGTCCTAGTTTTCAACTTACTTCCTAACTCCTTATATTCTGTATTTAGGATTTCATTTTGTTTTTTCACCCATGTCATTTGTATCATTGTGTTCTACAACCACTGGCTACTCACCCTCCCTCTCCAGAATGTCCTGTAGCTGCATTGAGACATCCTTGACCCCAGAACCAGAGAAGCAACATATGATCCTAGAATGTATCAGAGATAAAAGGTACTGCAGATGCTGGAGTATCCGAGATAACTAGCATGGGGCTGGATGAACACAGCAGGTCAAGCAGCATCATAGGAGCAGGAAAACTTGACGTTTCGGGCCTAAACCCTTCATCAGAAATGGGTGAGGGGAAGAGGGTTCTGAAATAAATAGGGAAAGAGGGAGAGGCGGATAGAGGATGGATAGAGGAGAGGACAGGTGGAGAGGAGGCAGACAAGTCGAAGAGGCGGGAAGTGCTACACCTGCCCCCACACCTCCTCCCTCACCCCAATCCCAGGCCCCAAGAAGACTTTCCACATCAGGCAGATGTTCACCTGCACATCTGCCAATGTGGTATACTGCATCCGCTGTACCCGTTGTGGCTTCCTCTACATCGGGGAAACCAAGCGGAGGCTTGGGGACCGCTTTGCAGAACACCTGAGCTCAGTTCGCAACAAACAACTGCACCTCCCAGTCGCGAACCATTTCAACTCCCCCTCCCATTCCTCAGATGACATGTCCATCCTGGGCCTCCTGCAATGCCACAGTGATGCCACCCGAAGGCTGCAAGAACAGCAAATCATATTCAGCCTGGGAACCCTGCAGCCCAATGGTATCAATGTGGATTTCACAAGCTTCAAAATCTCCCCTCCCCCAACCACATCCCAAAACCAGCCCAGCTCATCTCCACCTCCCTAACCTGTTTTTCCTCTCACACCCAAGTCACACCCCCATCTCCTATCTACTAACATCATCCCGCCCCCTTGACCTGTCTGTCCTCCCTGGACTGACCTATCTCCTCCCTACCCCCCCACCTACACTCACCTTTACTGGCCCCATCCCTGCCTCTTCGACTTGTCTGCCTCCTCTCCACCTATCCTCTCCTCTATCCACCTCCCCCTCTCTCGCTATTTATTTCAGAACCCTCTTCCCCTCCCCCATTTCTGATGAAGGGTTTAGGCCCGAAACGTCAAGTTTTCCTGCTCCTATGATGCTGCTTGACCTGCTGTGTTCATCCAGCCCCCTGCTTGTTCTCTGATCCTAGAATCTCATTCACGACCACAGGAATGCCTATTTATACCCCTTATAATTATTGAATAGAAATCCCTACAGTATGGAAGCAGGCCATTCAGCCCATCAAATCCACAGTGACCCCCTGAACAGCATCCCACCCAGACCCTCTCCCCTACCCTATCCCTGTAACTATGCTAGTCTGCCTAGCCTACACATCCCTGGACACTATGGGCAATTTAGCATGGCCAATCCATCCAACCTGCACATGTTTGGACTGCAGGAGGAAAGTGGAGCACCCAGAGGAAAACCACACAGACACGGAGAGAATGTGCAAATTCCACACAGACAGTTGTCCAATGGGTGGAATCAAATCTGGGTCCCTGGCACTGTAAAATAGCAGTGCTAATCACTGAGCTGCCATGTTGTCCCTATAATTGAATCTGCTATAACTATTCCATTATCACAGCTTCTTCTCCTCTCCCATGGAGCACAGCCAACTGTGGTCCAATGAATTTGCTGTTGCTACTTTCCTTTGAGAGGCCATTCCTCTCACCCATATCCAAAAGTGATGTCTCTGTTTTGCAGGGGAATGGTCACAGGAGGTTCCTGCTCTTCCAGCAAAGTTCTTTCGTTCTGACACCCATTCCCTCCCTGCGTGTGAGGTGACCACCTCTCTGTACCTAATATCCACAGCACGGTGCTCTCACCCATTTGTTCGCGTACACATCACAGAGTCAGTCGAATCCCCTCCCCACTATACTTAGATTGCTGGTAGTCAGGGCCTGCTCAGGAGAGAAAGAGATAAAAGGTACTGCAGATGCTGGAGAATCCGAGATAACTAGCATGGGGCTGGATGAACACAGCAGGTCAAGCAGCATCATAGGAGCAGGAAAACTTGACGTTTCGGGCCTAAACCCTTCATCAGAAATGGGGGAGGGGAAGAGGGTTCTGAAATAAATGGGGAGAGAGGGGGAGGCGGATAGAGGATGGATAGAGGAGAGGATAGGTGGAGAGGAGGCAGACAAGTTGAAGAGGCGGGGATGGAGCCAGTAAAGGTGAGTGTAGGTAGGGGGGTGAGGAAGAGATAGGTCAGTCCAGGGAGGACGGACAGGTCAAGGGGGCGGGATGATGTTAGTAGATAGGAGATGGGGGTGTGGCTTGAGGTGAGAGGAAAAACAGGTTAGGGAGGTGGAGATGAGCTGGGCTGGTTTTGGGATGTGGTTGGGGGAGGGAAGATTTTGAAGCTTGTGAAATCCACATTGATGCCATTGGGCTGCAGGGTTCCCAGGCTGAATATGATTTGCTGTTCCTGCAGCCTTCGGGTGGCATCACTGTGGCATTGTAGGAGGCCCAGGGCATCCTGCCCCATGCTTGTTATCCAGGAGAGAAAGAGGCCTGCTTTCTGAGCTGTGGTTAGAAGCACACACCAATGTGAACCTGGCTCTCTGTGGGACAGGTTGATTCTTGTTCCCAAACTTGTACCTGAATTCCAATGAGAATGCCTTTCTGAGGTAATCTGAAGCCTGTGGATAGGATCGCCTTCAGGAATGCAGAGTAAATATTGGGTCCAAAGCAAGCAACCTGTTAAACAGAAACAGAGAAGATTCAGTATGCTCACATTTCCCAGTTAATTCAGGGAAATTGTCAATTTGGTTCTGTGGAAAAAAAATCTCTCACCTTGGAGTCAGAAAGTTTTGGGTTCAATTGTTACCGTGCCCAGAGGCCATTCAACTCATTGTGCATGCATCATCTCTCTGAATGAGTATTCAGACTTCGTGCCATTCTCCAGCTTTTTCCATGAAGCATTCTTCCTTTCAAAATACCCACCAAATAATTTTTTTGGATGCCATGCTTTTCAGCACTGCTTTCCAGAACCTCATCACTCACTAGTGAAAAGGTTTCATCTGAAAGAAGTCTTGGCTAACATTCTCGTGCAACACTAAGTTATGGCTATACGGCCTGAGGGCTTTATCTTTTAGACAGGGAGGTTAGATCGAGGCATTGTCAACTTAAAATGGAAGATACTATGGAACTATTGCAGAAATGAGCTAGGGAAATATCCACAGTGTCCCAACTAATATTTATCCCTCAATCACGATCACTGAGATCAAACAATCAGTTTGCAATTCTTTTGGAATTTGTTGTGCATAGCTTGCTTGCTCAGCTTCACCCACAGGAGGAGTGGGATTTCCAAAATAAACTTCAATCAGTGAGAAATTGGTTCAGATTATCAGCAAAATCCCTGCCGGTTCTTTCCCCTGCCAGTGGTACCCAGTAAACAGTCAGGATGTTTCTCTGTGTAATGACTGCCAGGTCAGTAAGCTGAAAGAGATAAATGGACTGTTAAAGTACAGGTACCTCTCCAGTTGATGCCATCTCACAGCGTAGAATTGGGTCTGCATCCCTGAGTCGTGGCCAAGAAAACATGGGAGCCTGCAAGTGACCAAATGAAGCTTAAAATAGCTGCATTCATGGAGTTCAGAAACAGTTCACTAGTAGGATCTTAGTGCAGCACAGATACAGCACAGATACTGATGGTTTCACTATTAGGGAACAACAACACCCAATACAGGTGAAACCTGAACTCACCATGTTCATTTTCCCAACTTCTGCCCACAACCTTAGAGCAATGGCCTCAGACACCTCAACTTATAGGGTAAGTGACGGTAGTATCACTGGATTGTTATTGCAGAGGCCTAGGTAATGTTCTGGGGATCTGGGTTCACAACCTACCACAGCGGACAGGGGAAATTTGAGTTCAATGACAGTCTGGAATTAAGAGTCTACTGATGAATCTACTGTGGAAATCAGGGACTAGAGGCTACCAGTTTAAGATAACAGGGGAAAGAACACATGGGAACCTGAGGGGCAACTTTTTTTACACTAAGGGTGGTATGCATACGGATGAGCGAAAGTGGTCGAGGCGGGTACACTAACAATGCTTAAAAGGCATTTGGACAAATACACGGATAGGAAAGATTTAGAAGGATATGGGCCAAGTGCAAGGAAATGGGATTAGCGTGGATGGAAATTTTGGTCAACATGGACCAGTTTGGGCCAAAGGGTCTGTCTCCGTGCTGTAGGACTCTATGACCACGAATCTGTTATTGACTGTTGGAAAAACTCATCTGGTTTATTAATTTCCTTTAGGGAAGTCACTTCTTTAGGGCCACCCTGCCCAACATGTGACTCCAGACCCACAGCAATGTGTTGATTCTTACGGGCAATTAGGGATGTGCAATAAATGCTGACCTGGCCAGCAATGACCTCATCCCATGAATGAATAAAAAAAACTTTCAATTTAACATAAAGTGACTCATTTTAATTTTGCTTTGAATGAAGTTTGAGGTGGTGGCATATAATTTATCTCTGTCTGTCCAGCATTGTTTTGCCTTTGAAACATTTGAACAACTTTCCTGACTGCTGCATCACAGCTTCTATTCTGCTCTTCCTTGTTCATCTCACACTGATGTGGAGACCTGTCCCCACACTTAACACTCCAATAGCAGAAACCTCTCAATAAAATAGATGCAGCAACATATCATCAAGACACTTAGAAATATTAGAGTAAGCTAGCTACTATTATAAAAGAAGATTGCAAGAGATTTTTCTAAGATATCCAAAAGGTAAGAGAGAGGCATGAGTGAACATTGCCAGCCTAATTTTCCAGCGGGCCAAAGTAGCAATGGAAACAAAGAAATGGTGGAGGAACTGAATAGGTACTTTGCATCGTTTTTCACAGCTGAAGACACTAGCAGCATACCAGACTGTCAAAACAGTCAGGGGGCAGAGGTGTTTGTAGTGGCCATCCTTAAGGAGAAGATGCTAGAGAAGCTGAAAGGTCTGAAAGTAGATAAATCCACACAGTCCAGATGGGCCACACCCCAAAGTCCTGAAGGAGATCGCTGAGGAAACGGCACAGGTCTTGGTGGTAATCGTTCAGGAATCACTGGAGTCAGTGAGGTCCCAGAGGACTGGAAAGTGGCGAATGTAGCAACCTTGTTTTAGAAGGGAGGGAGGCAAAAGACCGGACAATATAGGTCAGTTTGCCTGTTCTCAGTCATTGGTAAGATTTTAGAGTCTGTTATTAAGGATGAAATTGCAGAGTACTTGGAAGTGCATGGTAAACTAGGTTGGAATTGGCAAGGCTTTGTCAAGGGAAGGTCATGCCTGATAAATCTCTTAGAATTCTTTAAGGAGGGAATAAGCATTTAGACAAAGGAGAGCCAGTGGATGTGATCTATTTGAATTTTCAGACCTTTGACAAGATGCCAAACCAAAGGTTGCTAAATAAGAGCCCTTGGTATTAGAGGCAATGTACTGACATGAATAGAGATTGGCTGACCGGCAAAAGGCAGACAGCAAGGAAAACGGGGTCTTTTTCTGGAGGGCAGCTAATGACTAGTGGAGTTCTTCAGGGATACATGTTGAGACCACAACTTGGACAGGCCATGAGAGTGGGGAAAAGAAGTGGCACATGGCATACAGTGTGGGAAACTGTGAGGTTATGTACTTTGGTAGGAAAAATAGAGGCATAGACCATTTTGTAAACGGGGAAAGGCTTCTGAAATCTAAAGCACAAAGGGACTTGGGAGTCCTAGTACAGGATTTTATTGAGGTTAACATGCAGGTTTATTTCGCAGTTAGGAAAGCAAATACAATATTAACATTCGTTTCAAGAGGGCTAGCACTGCTGCCTCACAGCGCCAGGGACCTGGGTTCGATTCCAGCTTCGGGCGACCGTCTGTGTGGAGTTTGCACATGCTCTCTGTGTCTGTGTGGGTTTCCTCCAGGTGCTCCGGTTTCCTCCCACAGTCCAAAGATGTACAGGCTAGGTGGATTGGCCATGCTAAATTGCCCATAGTGCCCAGGGATGTTTGGGTTAGACATGGGAAATTAGGGGAATGGTTCTGGGTGGGATGCTCTTCGGTGGGGGGGGGGGGTGGACTTGTTCAGCCGAACGGCCTGTTTACACACTGTAGGGATTCTATGATCTCCTATGATCTATGAAAAGGCCAGAAAGATGTATTGTTCAGGTTGAATAAAGCCCTTGTCAAACTGCATTTGGAATACTGTAAGCAGCTTTGGGTCCTGTATCTAAGGAAGGATGTGCTGGTGTTGGAAGGGGTCCAGAGGAGGATCACAAGAATGATCCTGGAATGCAAGAGCGTGTCATATGAAGAGTGGTTGAGGACTCTGGGTCTGTACTTGATGGAGTTTGGAAGGATGAAGGGAGATCTAATTGAAACTTACCAGAATACTGAGAAGCCTGGATTGAGTGGATGCAAAGAAGAGGTTTCCACTATTATGAGAAATTAGGCCCAAGGGCATAGCCTCAGAGTGAAGGGATTTAGAACCTTTAGAACTGAGTTGAGGAGCCAGTGAGTGGTGATCTGTGGAACTCATTGCCACAGAAAACTGCGGAAGCCAAGTTTTGAATGTATCTAAGACAAAGCTAGATAGGTTCTTGACTGGTAAGGGGATCAAGGGTTACATGGAAGACGCAGAAGAATGAGGCTGAGCAACATATCAGCCATGATCAAATGGGGGAGCAAGCTCGATAGGCTGAATGACCTAATTCTGCTCCTCTATATTATGTCCTCATGGCAATGCAATTGTATGGATCTCGACTTTGTAGTCTGTGTCTATCACCTGGCCAAAAAACCTTGCCCATTGCACTGATTGACAAATTGTACTTAAAATTTCCTTTTCACACACTTGAGGGGTGCCCGACATACAAATACACATCAGACAGTTTGGGAAGATGACTGGAGATAAAAGGTACTGCAGATGCTGGAGAATCCGAGATAACAAGCATGGGGCTGGATGAACACAGCAGGTCAAGCAGCATCATAGGAGCAGGAAAACTTGACGTTTCGGGCCTAAACCCTTCTGATGAAGGGTTTAGGC
>JAHRHZ010000173.1:274566-334571 GCA_024137785.1 Ginglymostoma cirratum
GGGCCTAAACCCTTCTGATGAAGGGTTTAGGCCCGAAACGTCAAGTTTTCCTGCTCCTATGATGCTGCTTGACCTGCTGTGTTCATCCAGCCCCATGCTTGTTATCTGGGAAGATGACTGTTGGGCTTCATCGGAATCTTGCAGGAAGGGGATGGGGGCAGATGTTGAGAGTTGATTCTAGAAATCAATGCTGAATCAATTCAAAGAGAAGAGGTTAGGGCTCCCTGTGCCGGGTCTCCAGCTGTGGCATTCAGTTGTCGAGATCAGCTGAATGGGAAATGCAGACTGGTAAAATTAAACTGCACAGACAGCAACAAGGAACGTTGAATCTGATAAAACCCAGAAATGCCCTTGCACCAATTCAAGCCTGTCACATATCTCAACAAAACATTCCAGACAATATACCCTCTTAAATGGCACCATTCTCACTTTAATCTGAACAGCAGCTCAATTGATGAGCTGCACATCGCAGGGAGTGATTCTCCACTAGAGACACAAGGATCATTATCCGCAACGTCACCAGCCCATTCTTGGATTATTTGCTGTACCTTGATGCCCACATACTCGGTCGGTATGATGGGATTTTCCAGCGATGGCAGGGGTGACTCGTCCATACTCTCCCCAATCATCACCCTCGTCGCAACGTTGATGAGGTCAACTCCAATGGTCTTTGAGACAAAGGGGCAGGACCTGGATGCCCTGAGGTTACATTCGATCACCTGGTCACCAACAGAGACACAGTGAAAATGAAAGCATTCAGGGCTTGTCATAGAGTTAGCAATCTTGTGTGGATAGCTGCAAGTGAACACCACTTCCAATTGATCTCCAGCGAGAACAGTGTGGATGAAAAGAGCTAATTTAAGGTTATCGACAAACAGTGTGACACAAGCACCTCTGCGTTTCTCAGAAGAACTAAAATAAACTGAATACCTTTCTCCACGTGTGGGGAATCCTGCAGTGAGTAATTCACTTCCTGACTCACTAAAGACCCCTAAAGCAACAAATAGAATATAACAAGGCATATGTCAGGACTGTGATGGGATTGTCCCTGCTTGTCTGGATGAGTGCAGCTCCAAAACACTCGAAGTCTGACACCATCCAGGACAAAGCAGACCACTTAACAGGGCACTACAGTCACTCTCTCCAACACCAACACTAAGTAGTAGTAGTGCGTATTATTTATAAGATGCACTGCAGAGATTCACCAAGAGTCATTAGACAGCACCTTCCAAACCCACGACCACTTCCATCTAGAAGGGCCAGGGCAGCAGATTCATGGGAACAGTACCACCCGCATATTTACCCACTTTGTGTTCATCACGGTGTCTCACAAATCTCATCTCAAATCTCCCTCAGGCTTCCTGGATAAATATCATTCATCTGTGAGGATCTGTCAGATCTAAATCCATTGAACTTGTCCCTGGCCTTCGTTTAGTTTTAGGTCCAAGTCCTGAGAAGGCCATGTTTCATCCAAAACTCTCCACAAATATGAGCTCATCCATAATCCTGCTACTGTTACAATCCCCATGGGGAAACCATAAACCAAAATAACCAGCTTTATTGAATTAATACCCAAATTAAGAAACCACCAACAAGAATCAGCTTTCTGCAATTGTTTCTTTAACACAGACTGGAATCAATGTACAGTTGATGTGAATGAACATTCATCCACACCCCACCACCTCCATTCACTCAGCCAAACTGCCATCCACATTCATTAGAAGGCCTAAACCTCGTTCAAGTGGGGGCATGTCCTCTCCCTACTTTGCCTCTCCTGCACTTCCTCTGACAAGGCAGTACTATCTGCTGTTGACATGACAAAGTCTTTGGGGGTGGTGCCAATGTGCCGCTCACTGGAAAATCTGAGACATGACATACCCAAATGGCAATGAGTAGAATATAACAGGCTGAACAGCCAATTCAAACAAACACCCAGAAAACGAATACAGGAGGAATTGAGGAATGTAGTGGAGTTTCTCTGAGGTTTACCATTCCCATAAAACCACAGAAACCTGATTTATAAGGCTGCTTACCATCACATCATTCCCCTTCACAAGAAACTGTACATTAAATGGTCCAGAAATCTCAAACGCCCTGGATATCTTTCTGGTTGCAATCTTCACCTAAAAACACAAAGAATTGGAAGGTCGCAGTTAAAAAGTGTGCTTATCCATACTGGCTCTGGTAGTTCCACTTCTGGTGTTCTTTGTGACTCCAGCATTAATCCAGAAACTCTTAGGTTCTCTAGCCATCACCCCCTACCCACCCAACATGGACCTTCATTGCCTCCAGCCTAACTCAGTGTCCCTCTCATCCGCCCAACTTTGAGCCCTCATACCCTCATGTAACATCTGCACCCACTTGCCCAGTAATTCCATGCTTGGATCTTGGAAGCCATACAGAGATTAAAACAATAAACTTCCAACAAAGAAACACAGCATGCATTAAATGGTGAAAAATAATCCCACAAAGAAAATGAAAGGTTTAAACCTCAAGTGGTTGATCACTTGTAAAAACAAACTTATATCCAGACCCCAATCAAACACTATTTTTAAATAGCCTCTTTTAACTGTCAACGAAACGGCGTGACTTCAGAACCCACCGCTGAAACAGCTGAAATTCAGACTAGCATTCCTAATGACATAACAATGGCCCATAGGAAATGTCCGAACTGATGCCACACCAGGTTCTCTAACCTGCAGCAGATAACCAGCCAATCTTAACAGTTCAGCAGAGAGATTTTCTTTAACTCTCACCAGTAACTGCAGCATATATTTCCTTAGTTAAAGTGCAGGGGATTTCACAAGCTTCAAATCATGACAATCTCATCAACATGACTAGAGTGTTTACATTGACTCCGTCAATTGGTGACTGCAACACTGCATGAAGCACAGCCCAGCTCCTCTCGTGCTAGGAAAATCAGATCTGTTGGAAATGGGTTCAGGGCTTCCACATCACAGTTCTCCTGCCATTTTTAAAGGTTTGTGGTGTCTTCCAATGGCTGGCTTCCAAATTTCACAAGCAATCTTAGAAATTTCAGGTATTATACTTTAAACTGTCTCCTTAATTTCAAGTCAGAATGGACTTGGTGTCTAGAGGATTAGCATTTATTGTGAGACTGATCTTTTGGTGCAAGCTCTTATGTAAGGCTAGGAACAGAGAGAGAGTACAGTTGAGCACATGGCTGGTGTAAGAGGGAGGGCTTTAAATATATGGATCATTGGGATGTCTTCTGTGCAAGGTGGGACCTGTACAAGAAGGATGGGTTGCACCTGAACTGGAGGGGCACCAATATCCTGGGCACGAGGTTTGCTAGAGCTCTTCAGGTGGGTTTAAACTAGTGTGGCAGGGGATTGGGAACCAGAACAATGGGCCAGTAAGTGCAGGGACTGGGGACAAAAGAGGCACTGAGATATGCACAGTGCAGAGTTAGAGCAGGCAGAGGGAAGTCGGAGGGTTCAGAGGGACTGGAGGTCTGGAGTGCATTTACTACAATGCATGAAGTATAACAGATAAGACAGTTGAACTAAGAGCACAGATATTGCAAGGAATTATGATGTTATTGCCACTACGGAGACATGGTTAAAGGCTGGACAGGTCTGGCAGCTTACATCTAGGATATGGCTGTTTTAGATGGGACAGAAGGGGAAACAAAAGGGGTGGGGGGGTTGCATAACGAATTAGGGATCCCACCACAGCTCTGTTGAAAGAGGACACATCAGAGGGACCTTGCAATGAGGCATTATGGATGGAGCTCAGGAATAGGGATGGTGAAATCACAATTTTAAGAGTTTTCTATAGACCTCCCAACAGCCCACTGGAGACAGAGGAGCAGATATGTCGTCAGATACTGGAAAGGTGTGAAAAACGCAGGGTAGTTGTGGTGGGTGACTTCAACTTTCCTCTTATTAACTGGGACTCACTTAGAGCCAGGGCTTGGAAAGAGAGCAATTTGTTAGGTGTGTCCAGGAGGGCTTTCTGAGATAATATATTGACAATCTAACCAGTCAGGAGGTCATACTAGGCTTGGTATTAGAGAACGAGCCAGGGCAGGTGATCGATGTTTCAGTAGGAGAGCATTTTGGGCTTAGTGACCATAACTCCGTAAGATTTTGAGTAGTCATGGACAAGGACAAGAGCAGCCCTCAAGTGAAGGTGCTTAATTGGGCAAGGGCCAATCACATCCAAATTGGACACGAACTAGGGAATGTGGATTGGGTGCAGTTATTTGAGAGCAAATCTACATCTGGCATGTGGAAGGCTTTGAAAGACCAGTTGACTAATGTGCAGGACATGCATGTCCCTGCAAAACTGAAAGATAGGAATGGCAGGATTCCAGAACCATGGATGACAAGGAAAATTGTAAGCTTAGTTAAAAGGAAATAGGAAACATACCATAGGTCTAGGCAGCTACAAACTGATGAAGCCCTTGAGGAGTATAAGACAAATTAGGAAGGAACTTAAACGCAGAATTAGGAAGGGTAAAAGGGGCAATGAAATGTCTTTATCAACCAGGGTCAAGGTGAATC
Organism: Ginglymostoma cirratum; assembly: GCA_024137785.1. Taxonomy (NCBI): domain Eukaryota; kingdom Metazoa; phylum Chordata; class Chondrichthyes; order Orectolobiformes; family Ginglymostomatidae; genus Ginglymostoma; species Ginglymostoma cirratum. The sequence goes on from JAHRHZ010000173.1 coordinate 279,096, forward strand.
CCAAAACTTTTAATGCATATATTAGAAGAACAGGGTAGCAAGGGAAAGAGTAGGCCTACCCAAGGACAAAGGAGGGAAGTCATGCGTAGAGCCACAGGGAGGCTATTGGTATTCACCAAGGAGAAGGACATGACTGATGTTAAAGTCAGGGATGAGTGTGTGAATACTCTACAATATATTGAAGGAGGAAGTTTTGGAAATCCTAAATTGCATTAAAGTGGACAAATTCCCAGGGCCAGATGGGATCTATCCCAGGTTACTTGAGGTAAGGGAAGTAGTAGTTGGGGTATTAGCAGGTATCTTCACATCCTTTTTGACCACAGGCAACGCTCCAGACGACTGGAGATTAGCCAATGTTGTTCCTTTGTTTCAGAAAGGAAGCAGGGATAATCTAGGAAATTATAGGCCAGTGAGCCCTAAATCTGTGGTGGGGAGACTCTTAGAGAACATACTGAGGGACAAAATATGTGCGAATTTGGAAGAAAATGGACCAGTTAGTGACAGGCAGATCGGTTTAAAATGGGGAAGGTCATGTCTCACCAAACTGATTGAATTTTTTTGAAGAGGTCTCAAAGATAATTGATGAGGGAAGGACTATATATGGACTTTAGTAAGGCATTTTGGTACAAAAACTAAAATCACACGGGATTCAGAATGGGCTGGCTGGATGGATATAAAACTGGCCTGGTCATAGAAAACAGAGGGTAGCGGTGGAAGGGTGTTTTTCAGAATAGAGGCCAGTATCTAGTAGTATTCCATGGGGATCAGTCTTAGGTCCTCTGTTGTTTGTAGCGTATATAAATGATCTGGAATTTAAGCATTTAGAAATTTAAGCAGTGAGCAAATTGCTGTGTAAAATGAAAGAGGAACTTGAGAGGGTAGACAAAGAGAAACCACATTCTCCAAGGGAGAATTAAATCTAAAATCTAAAAATTAGAGCTCATCCACTCAGGAGTGAAATCGTGCCAGAAGAACGACTGAAATTTCTGGCCCAAGTGGCTATGCATTTAGATATGATCAATGTTTTCAAGACAATGCAAACTAGATCTTATTGGTTAACCATCTCAAAGTACTATGGAGGTACGATAATTAATGCAGTTAAGTTCAGATCAGCCACAATTAAACTGAATAGATCTGGCTCAAGGGGCTGAAAGATCTACTCTTGTCCCTGTACAACCTTTCAGTGGATAGAGCAGGAATGCAGCGTTTCATGTTATTGAGAATACTGATGAGTGAGTCCAGTGGTGTGGAGAGGCTTGGGTTTTCCTATGCTGAGCTCAGAGGCATACAAGCAAATCTAAATAAAGGTCCACCAAAACTTTGGGAATTTTAAATAAATAAACAGATTAAATAAGTTGACACCATTTCCCCCGAGAGCGTGGACAGAAACTAAACGGCCGCAGAGTTAAACAAAATGGGGAGAAGGCTGCTTTCAATATCATTAGATGGGCTCTGGGACTAGGAGCAGCCACTTGCAGGTAAGTCTACATTTGGAAAGGGGGAGTCTTTTAAAAGTGTTATAGTGAGAATTTGGAGCTAGCGTGTTTTCTAAGAACGAAGGGCAAGAGTAGGCATTCCAGCGAACCTGGATGTCAAAAGTCTCAAAGAAAAAGGATGAAGCATATGTCAGGTAAGCGTACTAAAACAGGCAAGGCCCTTCAAAAGTAGATGTTGACTTCTCCTTTCCTCCAGATGCTGCCTGGCTTGGTGTGTTCTTCCAGCCTCATGATTGTCTACCTTAAAAAGTATAATTTTGGAGGTTGCTTAAAAAGGAAATGGGAGGGCAAAAAGGGGCCATGAAATATTTTTGACAGATGGGATCAAGAAAATCCCAAGGCACTTTTTTAAGTACAAGTGAAAGAGTATTACCAGGGAAAGAGTGGGATCTATTAGAGACCAAAGGGGCAACCTTTGGCATGGAGCCAGCCGATGTGGGTGAGGTCTTATTCACAGAGAAGAAATTCATTGAGGCTGGGGTTTTCAGTTAGGATGGTAAGGTTCCAGAACACGTTAAGATTAATAAGGTGTTATTAGATGTTTTAACAGGCATACAGCTGCTTAAATCCCTAGGGCCTGATGAGATGTATCCCAAGCTGCCTGGGGAGGCAAGGAAGGCTATTTGCTGGGCCCTGGAGGAGATATTTATATTTTGCTGGCCACAGGTGAAGTGCCAGATGACTGGGGACAGCTACAGTGTTCATTTGCTCAAGAAAGGCAGCAGGGACACGTCAGATAATTACAGATAAGTTTGTCTGGTGTCAGTGGTAGGGAAATTACTGGAAAAAAATTCTGAAGACCAGGACTAATCAATACTTAGAAAAGCAGGGACTGATCAAGAATAGTCAGCGTCGATTTGTTAGAAGAAAATCCTGTCTGACTAATTGAGTTTTCTTGAAAAGGTGACTAATTATATTGATGAGGGTTGTGTAGTTGATGTGGTTTACATGGACTTCAGTAAGGCCTTTGATAAGGTCCCACATGGAAGGCTGGCCCAAGAAATAAGAGGCCATGTGATCCAAAGACAGTTGGCAAACTAGATCCATAAGACATAGGAGTGGAAGTAAGGCCATTCGGCCCATCAAGTCCACTCTGCCATTTAATCATGGCTGATGGGCATTTCAACTCCACTTACCTGCACCCTCCCCGTAGCCCTTGATTCCTTGCGAGATCAAGAATTTATCAATCTCTGCCTTGAAGACATTCAATGTCCCGGCCTCCACTGCGCTCCGTGGCAATGAATTCCACAGGCCCACCACTCTCTGGCTGAAGAAATGTCTCCTCATTTCCGTTCTAAATTGACCCCCTCTAATTCTAAGGCTGTGCCCACAGGTCCTAGAATCCCCACCTAACGGAAACAACTTCCCAGCGTCCACCCTTTCTAAGCCATGCATTATCTTGTAAGTTTCTATTAGATCTCCCCTCAACCTTCTAAACTCTAACGAATACAATCCCAGGATCCTCAGCCGTTCATCATATGTTAGGCCTACCATTCCAGGGATCATCCATGTGAATCTCCGCTGGACATGCTCCAGTGCCAGTATGTCCTTCCTGAGGTGTGGGGCACAAAATTGGACACAGTATTCTAAATGGGGTCTAACTAGAGCTTTATAAAGTCTCAGAAGCACATCACTGCTTTTATATTCCAACCCTCTTGAGATAAATGACAACATTCCATTCGCTTTCTTAATTACGGATTCAACCTGCAAGTTAACCTTTAGAGAATCCTGTACTAGCACTCCCAGATCCCTTTGTACTTCGGCTTTATGAATTTTCTCGCAGTTCAGAAAATAGTCCATGCCTGTATTCTTTTTTCCAAAGTGCAAGACCTCGCATTTGCTCACGTTGAATTTCATCAGCCATTTCCTGGACCACTCTCCTAAACTGTCTAAACCAAAACTGGCTTAATCATAGGAGGCAAAGAGTGATAGAATCATAGAATCCCTTCGGCCCAACAAGTCCACACCTGCCCTCGGAGCATCCCACCCAGACCCATCCCCCTACAACCCACCTATTCTACACAGCCCTGAACACTTCGGGCAATTTTGCAAGGCCAATCCACCTAAACTACACATCTTTGGACTGTGGGAAGAAACCAGAGCACCCGGAGGAAACCCACACAGACACAAGGAGAATGCAAACTCCACACAGACAGTCGGCTGAGGGTGGAATCCAATCTGGGTCCCTGGCACTGTGAGGCAGTTGTGCTAAACACTGAGCCACTGTGCAGCCCCACCTCCAATCTTCTGATTGGAGGTAGAGGGTTGCTTCTGTGATCGGAAGTCTGTGACCAGCAGTGTACTACAGGGATCAATGCTGGGATCCTTGCTGCTGCTTGTTATGTAAGTAACATCTTGGATGTGGAAGTAGAAGGTATAGTATAATTAGTAAGTTTGAGGATTATGTGAAAATAAGCGGTGTTGTTGATAGTGAGGAGGATGGTCTCAGGCTACTGTCTGATATCAATCAGCTATAAATTGAACAGAGGAATGGCAGATGGTACTTACTCCATATAAAGTGTGAGGTGATGCATTTTGGGAGGTCCAATAAAGGATGGATATACACAATGAGTGGTATGATACTAGGGAGTTATGAGCAATAAAGGGATCTAGGTTACAGGTCAACAGATCCCTGAAGGTGTAAGCACTCGTAAACAGAAGGTAAAAAAGGCATCCAGGAGGCTTGCCTCCATTAGCCAGGGTGTAGAATATAGGAGCAAGGAAACCTTGTTACAACTTTATAAAACAGTGGTTAGGCCACAGATGGAAAACAGTGCGTAATTCTGGTCACCACATGATCAGAAGGATGTGATTGCACTCAAGAAGAGGCAGAGGAGATTCACTAGCATGTTGCTTGGGTTGAAAAGTTTCAGTTATGAGGACAGGCTGGATTTGTTTTCCCTGGAGCAGAGGAGAGGGCTGCTTGAGGAATACAAAATGAGAAGCTTTGACCAAACAGAACATGCAAATCTCTTCCCCAGGGCAGACATGTCTAAGTTTATGCTAAGGAGCAGGTGTACGAGCATTTAAAATGCCAGGGTATAGTAAGCAATGGATCCGAATGTAGTTTGGTGGGTTTGTTGTCTGCATAGAAACGATGGGTCAAAGGGTCTGTTTCTAAGCCTTATGACTCCACGTCTAATAAGCAAAAGAGCGAAATTGAAGATAAAAAATCTATTTATTGAATTATGAAGGTGGCAATGAGTGAAAGGATAAGGGAGTCATTCAATACTACCCCACAAAATGGGTGCAAATAAATATTTAAAAACAGAAGAATTTATCGGGCTATGGGGAAGTGAACTGGGCAGTAGGACCAGATGCATCACGCTAGACCTAGGAATGCAGGCGTGTAGTTCTGTGAAAGGCACAGACAGGCAGGGTGGCAAAAAAGGTATTTGGCATGCTTGCCTTCATTGGTCAGAGCATTGAGTACAGTAGTTGGGACTTCGTGTTATGGCTATACACGGTGAGGCCACATTTGGAGTACTGTATACAATTCTGGTCACACTGCTAGAAGAAGGAATGCTATTAAACTGGACATGGAGTAAAAAATATTTACAAGGATGTTACTGAGGCTGGAGGGTTTGAGCTGTGAGGAGAGGCTGGATTGGCTGTACTTTTTTTCCCATGGAGCATGGGAGCTTAAGGGGCAACCTTCAACCTTATAGAGGTTTATAAAATCATGAGGGGCATAAATAAGGTGAATAGCCAAGGTATTTTCCCCAGGATAGGGGAGTCTAAAACTAGAGGGTATGGGTTTAAGCTGAACAGGGAAAGATTTAAAAGGGCCAAAGGACCAACATTTTCACGCAGAGAGTGGACCATATATGGAACAAGCTGTCAGAGGAAGTGGTAGAATTAAATACAATTACAACATTTAAAATACATTTGGACAGGTACATGGATCGGAAAAGTTTGAGGGATATGGACCAAATGCAAGCAAATAGTACTGATTCAGTTTACGAAGCCTGGTCAGCATGGACAAGTTGGGCTGAAGGACCTGTTCCTATGCTGTATGGCTCTATCACAGAGCTCGCGCAGGTACTGTGTACTCAGTGGTCTATTGTCTGTGCTGTGCGATTTGCTGATGCTTAGGCTGCTCTTTACCTTCTCCAGGGCTCCTTGGCTGATCGTCTGTGTTGGCAGAATCAGAGTGGCATCTCCTGAATGGACACCTGCATCTTCCACGTGCTCAGTGATGGCGTGAGCTAGAACCTGGCAAGGGGGGCACAAACATATCCTACAATTAGCCAGCTGGAGCTGCTTTGGAACCTACAAGTTCTATAAGCTTTTCCATCAATTTGAGAAGAACACCACACCCAAATCCCTCACCCAGAATAGGAAAGACCCAGGCTGGGAAAAGATGGGTAAGGAATACAGGTCTTCTGGGCAAGGAATGCACCTGATGGAATGACACACTCCTGAGTACGTGGCCTCACACAACAATGCAAATATAAGGAATAAGAAAAAAGACTCACATTTATATAGCACCTTTCACAACCCCAAATGCTTTACAGCCAATGAAGTATTTTCAAATTATTTCTTTACCAAGTACTGTGGCACGGTGGCTCAGTGGTTAGCACTGCAGCCTCAGTGCCAGAGACCCAGGTTCGATTCCAGCCCTAGGTGACTGTCTGTGTGGAGTTTGCACATTCTCCCAGTGTCTGCGTGGGTTTCCTCCGGGTGCTCCAGTTTCCTCCCACAGTCCAAAGATGTGCAGGCTAGGTGGATTGGCCATGCTAAATTGCCCATAGTGTTCAGGGATGTGTGCGTTATAGGGGGATGGGTCTGGGTGGGATGCTCCAAGGGTCGGTGTGGACTTGTTGGGCCGAAGGGCCTGTTTCCACACTGTAGGGATTCTAATAACTGCCTTTGCCATGATCGAGGAAATTCAAACGGAACACAGCAAGTACCCATAAATAACACTGTGATAATGAGCAGCTATCGTATCAGTTTCGGTAATGTTGATTGATGCTTAAATACTGACCAGGGCATCTACTTGTCAACAAAATTCCATGCCGTGGGCATGGAATACGTGCTGAAGGGGCAGGCACGGCCTCAGTTTAACATCTTGGGGATCTCCAAACCTCTGGCAGAATTACAGGGTCATTAGTAGGAGCCCAAAGGTTCATGAGAGGTCACTGTACAGCAATCTGGTGAAACCGACAACTACTCTAGATCTCCCTCAAACATCCCTCAACCACCCTTGGTCTTTCTGAAACACCTCTCAACCATCTTTGAACTCCCTCAAATGTCCTTCACCTGTCCTCAAACACCCTCAAATGTTTATTTGCATCAAACGACAGCTACTTTCCCTTTGGAATCACCAATAGTCTTTGTTTCCAACCAAGCACCACCACCATCCCCACTTCACCCCCACCCTCCACTTTGCCCTCTCCGTTTAATTTCACCCACCCACCCCCAGCTCCACCCCCACCACAATATCAGCAGCGAGTTCCAGTTTCACTGTGTGCAACAAACACTCTTTTCTCATATCCACCCCTGTCCAAAGCCCTGAATCTGCAACCACTATTCCATGTACCATCAGCTAATGGGAATAGCTCTCCTTTATCTACTGTGTCCAAAAATCAGTCATAACCTTGTATACCTATTAATTTGTCTTCAATCCTATTTGTCCCAAAGAGAACAAAACCACTTCATCAACCAAACATTGTGGGTAAAATATCTCATCCCCATAGCCAATCTGATATGTCCTCTGCACTCTCTCTAGGACCGTCACATTCTCCCTGAAGTGTGATGACCAGAAATAGAAGCCATACTCTAATTGTGATCTAACAAGGGATTTAGAAAGGATAGGCATAACTTCCCAGTTTTTGTACTCAATACCTCGATTAATAAAGTCCAAGATCCCACATCCTTTGCTAATCAGTCTCTCAATGTGTCCTTTGCCTTTACAGATTGATGCACATGTACTCCAGGTCCCCCTGCCCATGCACACTTTCTGGAACTATGCCATTCAGTCTCTATCATCACTCCTTCATCCTTCTGGCATGACGCCTCACACTTCTCTGATCAAACTGTAACAGGCAGCCAATTTTGCTAGCCTATCAACATCCTGTTGCATTGATTGGCCTTTTCAGTAAATAAACTTGCAGACGGGATCTCCTTCAGCCAAATGCTCTCACTGACTTCAGGAGTCCTCAGTGTAGGCCGGTGATGACACTTCCCATTAAGATGCCCTCACAGTTCTTGAGCTGCCTCAGCATACCCTCCCTCTTCCACTGGGCCTGCCGAGGCTGCAGAATGTCTGCTCTCTGGTGTGCCCACAGTTCTGGTATCTGGTTTCTCATCTTGGAAAGTATGGTGAGCACAACGGGAGCCTCCAGAGGATTTCACCCCCATGTCCGTGGATCATTGAATGGACCAGTTTTAGAACAACAGGTCACAATGTAGCAAAGGTATAGCTACAGTGTCTGGTTTTGCAGCATGTGCACATGAACAAGCTTCCGTACAGTTATGTCATGACAAAGACATCTCAGACATGGGGCTAACACATTGAGTTCGGAACACAAACTGAAGCTTGGCTTACCTTTCCCTCCTTGGAGACTGCATCAACCTCAACCTCCCGTGCTCCTTCAACAAATTTGGTGAGGACAACTGGATGTTCCTGCAGCCAATAAAAAATATGGTCAGTTTCAGTACAGTCACACTTACTTCAGAGATTCCAAACATGTGTGTTTATCATCAGGATTGGCTCTTAAGTGCATTGATTAGGATGGTCAACGATGACTGCACAATATTCAGCACTCTTCACAGCTCCTCAAATACTGAAGCAGTTCATGTCTAAATACAGCAAAGTCTGGGCAATATCCAGGCTCAGGCTCACAAGTGGAAAGTAATATTTGTGCTACACAAACACTGGACTATGACCATCTCAAACCAGAGACAATATAACCAACTCCCATTGATATTCAATGATGTTACCATCACTGAATGTCTCCACTAGAGACATCCCAGAGGTTACCATTGACTAGAAAATCAACTGGACTCGTCACATAAATACAGCAGCTACAAGAGCAGTTCAGAGGCTAGGAATCCTGCAGCAAGTAACTCACCACCTGATTCCCCAAAGCCTACCTACTATGTACAAGGCACAAGTCAGAAGTGTGATGGAACTCTCCCCACTTGCCTGGATGGGTGCAGCTCCAATAACACTCACGAAGCTTGACGCTATCCATGACAAAGCAGCCCTCTTGGCCAACACTCTACAAATTAGGGAAAGCAGCTCTCACTAGCTATCTGCTTGATTCCCCAAAGCATTTCCCACATTTTAGTGAGATCATCTCTCATTTTCTATACTCTAGACAGCTGGACTCAAAGCTCTTGTCCTTGGACAGCACACGCATTCCCAGGTGACAGATTTCATTGCAGCCTCACTCATTAGATATAGAGACTGAAACAGCGCAAGGTATTCCAGATGTAATCTCGCTACAGGACTGCACAACTACAAGTCTTCCTGACTCTTGTACTATAAGCTCATGTTGTTTGACTTTCTAGTTCTTGACTTCACCTGCAAGTTAATTTCCTGTTAATCTTGTAGAAGGGCCTCCATATGCCTCTGTACATTTCTCACGATTTAAATGAAAGCTTAATGTGTATTTGATGTCTGTACCACCAGCTACTCTCCACCTGCGCATATCTCTTGCGACAGTAGATCCGTTTCCCTAGGTAAGTAAAGTTGATAAAAACTTTGCATTTCAAACAAGTGCTTCCCTCTGCAGTCCATCCAAATGGAACAAGATGAGAAATTACTTCCTAAACGATGGGCTCACAACAAACAGTGTACTTGCAGCAGAGCCAGCCTAGTCAGACAGCCTGAAATGAACGTACCTGAGAGACACGAGCTGCCTCGGCAAGGAATTTCTTCATCTCTGTTGCGTCATGAGCCACATTCATTGCTGAACCACTGAGGGAGACCAGACAAAAAAAGTGTATGACTTTACAGCAGTGACTAGCTGTCAAACATTATTCACCTGATCAGCCAGAAATTCCCACCACCACCCACACACAAGTTCAGCAAGACAGACAGCCTGACATACACATGCACACAGACACACAAACCTAACCAGCCAGCCTGGGGAACCCATACAGCCAGCTTAGCTCCAACAACTCAGGAACCTATATACTATCCAGGACAAAGCAGCCCGCTTTTATTGGCGTCACATCCACAAGCGTTCACTCCCTCTACCATTGATGCTCAGTAGCAACACCTACAAGATACACTGCAGAAATTCACCAAAAATCCTTACACAGCACCTTCTAAATCCATGACCTCTACCATCAAGAAGGCCGAGGGCAGCAGATACATGAGAACATCATCACCTACAAGGGCCCTTCCAAGCCACTCACCATCCTGACAAGGAAATGTATTGTCATTCCACTGTCGTTCGGGCAAAATCCTGGAATTTGCTCCCTGAGGGCATTGTAGGTCTACCTACAGCATATAAACTGCAACAGTTCAAGAAGACAGCTCACGATCACCTTGGAATCATAGAATCATACAGTGAAGATGAAGCCCTGCAGCCCATTAAGTCTGCACTGCCAAAAATACACGCACAATCGACACAAGTTCCACTCTCCTGCACCAAACCCACAGTCTTGAATGTTATGACATTTCACATGCTCGTCCAAGTACTTTTTAAAGGTTGTGTGGTTTTCAGCCTCAACTACCCTTCCAGGCATTGTGCTCCAGTCCTCCCCACCTGTTCTGAAGAAGGATCACTGGATTCGAAATGACAGATGCACAGTCCACACAGACGCTGCCCGACCTGCTGAGTTCCTCCAGCAGCAATTTCTGTTTCTATCCCTCTTCAACCTTCTCTGCTCCAAAGAAAATGACTCCAGCTTATCCAGCCTCTCTTCATAGCTAAAGTGCTCCATCCCAGACAACGTGGTACGAACTCTCCTCTGCGACCCCTTCAGTGCAATCACATCATTTCTGTTGTGAAGGGACCAGAATCACATAAAGTACTCTAGCTGTGGTCTAACAAAAGTCCTGTAAAGCTGCAATATAACCTCCTTGCTTTTATTATCTATGCCATGACTAATAAAAGCAAGTGCTCCGAATGCCTTTTTTAATCATCTTATTCACCTGCTCGGCCAACTTCAGGAATCTGTGGACAAGCACCCAAAGATTCCTCTGAGCTTCCAAGTCTCCTACCATTTATTGCGTGCTCCCTTGTCTTGTTACTTCTTCCAGAGTGCATCTCCTTCCCAAGGGCAAGTAGGGACAAACATTAAATGCTGGCCTAACTAGCAAAGCCCACATCCCCATGAATAAAGAGAACTGAATCAGTCAGGTCAAGCCCCACATACTCAGCCACTCTATCACCCAACCTTCCCCACTAAGTAACGCTAGCTCTGTCCTGTAATGGCTTGCAAATACACAACTGGCTCCAATGTCAAAACTTGACAGTTTCAGCAGACCCATCCACCCAACTCCTCACCCCCATTGCCCTCACTGTGAAAATTGGGAAAATGTCTCACTTAGGAATCTGGGTTGCACTTGTGTATTCCATACTGCATCAGAACCCTTCCATATTTGATCAAGAAGTGGCTGGAGGCACTGGGTACTGAAAAGGCTATGGGCCCTGACAACACCCCTGTAATAGTACTTCAGATCTGTGCTCCAGAACTGGCCACTCCCCTAGTCAAGCTGTTCTAGTACATCTACAACACTGGCACCTACCCAACAATGTGGAAAATTGCTCAGGTTTGTTAACTCCATTCCACCCATAAGCCATTCATGTGGGACTCCTCACCCACCCATAACCAGTTAACAAAAATTAAAGACTTATTAAGGTCTATTCCCAGGTGATGTGTATTTCCCAACTGGCCTCTGGGACCCACAGGGCACCAGAAACTGGGCCAGTTGCCAGGAGACAGGTCCCAGATAGGGTTCAAGCCCTCTGTATGTGCCTGCCTTCAGCTATAGCCATTGTGACCCTCTCTCTCTCCCCATTACCCAAATAATAGGTTGTGGTTCCTTAACTGTTGGAGAGGCTCCTACTGTCCTCAAGAACTGACATCCCATGGCTAGCTTCAGTTCGAAAGTGAGCCTGTTTCATCAATGAATAATTTGTGAAAAAGATCACAGCCAGGTGACTGATGCCCTCACACAGCAGATTCCCATTTGAGCCTGACATTGGAATCCCCGACCCAAAATGGCAAAACTGCGCCCCGGTTGCAAGCTGAACAAGGTTAGAAAATAACTACTTCAGGGAACTTAACATTTGAATACATCAGCAGAAATAAAAAGCAGTAGAATTAGAATACAATTAGAATTAGAATTATTGCAAATGTAGTCACGAGTGCAGTGAGAAGTTTATTAGGTCACCACTTACACTGCCATCTTAGGTACAAGGTACCTAGGTACAAAATCTTAGGAATAAATTAGAAAATAAATTGAAAAATTCCACATTACAGTCCTTCAAGCAGACCACACCAGGCCTCACCACCAGTCGATGCCGGGACCTCACCCCTAGGCCGTGCCAGGATTTAATTTCCAGTCCACGCCAACCTCATTTCCGCTATCCATCGAGTCCCTACTGTAAGCCTACTGCAGACCTGCTCCAGACACCAAGCACCACCACAGCTGATGGCCCATCGAGTCCCTGAGTCCAGGCTCCAGGCCTACTGGAATCAGGAGTCCTTGATCCAGGCACTGCCATCGCTGCTGTCGACGGCTCTCTGACACCTCTCCAGCTTCCCCACAACATCAGAAAAAGAAAGAAAAGAGAAAAGAAAAAGAGAGAAAAGGAGACAGAGAGAAAGAAGGATGCATCTCGCCTGGAGTATACAGGCTCAGGAACCCTAGAACTCCTTACCATGGCACTATCTTGAGTAGCCCTGATAATAAATGAAGAATCAATAGTTGTAAGAACAACTCTTGGATCAGGAGATCAGTATGGATGGAAATTAAGAATAATAAGGATCAGAGAGGGAGTTTCTTGGGGCCCAGCAGTCATTAGAGATGGAACATTGAGCAAGAACTCATTGGCATGTGTCACAAAGATACTGTGACAGTCACAGAGGACTTTGAAATTCAAGCAGCATGGACAAATCAAATTGGCTATTTGTCAAAAACATTTATGAAATTTATTTACATTTTTCATCCAAAGTCTTCACATTCATCTAAACTTGTGCATCAAAAGCAAACTCAAAATGATGCACAGAGCATGAAAACACATAAATTAGGAGCAGGAACAGGTCACTTGTACATAGAACCGTAGAAATGATACAGCACAGAAAAGGTCCATTTGGCCCGTCATGTCCATGCCAACCCAGCGCCACCCAGATGCCCTTTCTAATTGCATCATCCTGCACAAAGACCATAGCCCAGCAGCTTACAGAGCTTAAGGTGAAGATCCGTGTACTTTTTGAAAGCGTTTAGGGTCTCTGCCTCAACGTCAACTCAGGTAGCCAATTCCAGATACCCACAACCTTTTGTGTAAAAATGTTTTCCTCACATCGTCTCTAATTCTTCTTAGCTTGAATCTATGATCCCCGACTTTTAAACTTTCTGCCACGGGAAACAGGTTTTCCCTGTCTAACTCTACCCCTCACAATCTTGTATACCTCAATCCGGTCACCCTTTGCCTTCTCTGTCCAAGGAAAATAACCCCAACCTCTCCTCATAGGTACAATTCTTCAGCCCAGCACTTTCTCCATAGCAAGTACATCCTTCCTCTAATGTGGTGGTCAGAAATGCATGTAATACTCCAGTTGTGGCCTCAACAGGGTATTACACAGTTTCATCATTATATCCCTATTTTTGCATTCTCTATCTCAGTCAATGAAAGACAGTATTCCCAATGTGTTCTTTACAACTTTAAGTAGCTGTACTGCTACCTTTAGGGACCCTTGCACTTACACATCAAAATCTCTTACTACATCTATCCCTCTCAGTATATTCCCATTTATTGTGTATTCCCTTTTCTGTTTGATCTCCTAAATGTATCCCTGCACACTTATCAGAGTTGAACTCCATCTGCTACTTTCCTGCCCATTCCACCATCACATCTATACCATTTTAGAACTCACAATTAACCTCTACACTATCCATTACATGGCCAATTTCTGTGTCGTCTGCAAATTTCTCAATTGTGCACCCCCAAAGTCCAAATTGGGGGTCCAAATTCAAGTCCAAATTGTTAATGTAAAAATAAACAGCAGGGGTCCCAACACCAAGCCCTGCAGAACACCACTTGAAACAATTTTCCATTTGCAAGGGCAGCCATTAACCATAGCCTTTGTTCCACGATACCAAGCCAACTTTGGATCTAATTCAATACATTATAATTGGGCCTTTTTTTTGACCAATCACTCATGTGGGACCTTGTCAAATGCCTTCCTGAAATCAATGTAGATAACATCCACTGCATTTTCCTCATCAATCCTCCTTGTCACTTCCTCAAAAAATTAAATCAAATTTGTAAGGCATGACCTTCCATTAACAAAGCCATGCTGACTATCCCTGACTAGTCCCTGACTTTCTAAGTGACAGTTTACCTGATCTCGCGGGATTGATTCTAACAAGTTGCCCACCACCGAAATAACACTAACTAGCCTATAATTGTTTGGCATTTGTTCTGTACCCTTTTTAAACAACAGAACCACATTTTCTGAAGAAGGGTCCAGACCCGAAACGTCAGCTTTCCTGCTCCTCTGATGCTGCCTGGCCTGCTGCGTTCATCAGCTCTACACCTTGTTATCTAGAACCACATTTGCATTCCTCCAGACCTCTGGCACCTCACTGTGTTTAGTGAAGATTGGAAAATACTCGTCAGAGAATCTGCTACTTCCTCCCTGACCTCCTTCAATCTCCTAGGAAACAATCCATCCGACCCCTAGCAACTTATGCACTTTCAAGGATTCCAACTTCAAACACTTTCTCTCTCATTATGATCATCTTGTCCAAAATTTCACAATGCTCCTCTTGGAATCAATAGCCACATCACCCCATTCCTTTGTGAGTAAGGAGACAAAAACTTAATTTAAAATTCTTCCCACATACTCTTCATCTTCAAACAAGTTCCCTTCTTCACTCCTGCTAGATCCCATTTTTTCCTTAACTACGCTTTTGCTCTTTGTATACTGGTAAAATATCTTTGGGTTTACTTCTGTCTTGTTTGCCCACATATTTTCATACTTTCACTTTGATTTCTTTACTTCTTTTTCAACTTGATCCCTGCACTCCTCTAGGGTATCTGCAGAGCTGAGTTTTTTTGTGATCATCATAAGCTTTCTTCCTCTACTTAATCTTTCCCAGTACTTTTCCAGACAACCATTGGGGTGTCTGGATCTGGCAGTACCCTTATTCTTTGGATTGGTCTTGTCTGCTTTGTGTCCTACACTGGTTTACCACTGATTTATCCTTTAGCTATCCTGTCCAGTTCACCTCTGCCAAATCCCCCTCGAGCCTGCTCTGCCATTTATATGGTCATGATTAATCTGATTACTACAACATTTCTTCTTATCCCTGATAACCTTACACCCCCATGATTGTCACAATCCTTCTGCATCTCAGAATTCTGCACTCTCTCGCCATTTAGAGTCACAGAGCCGTACAACACAGAAACTGTCCAAATCATCCGCGCCAACCAGACATCCCAATCTGACTTAGTCCCATTTGCCAGCGTTTTCCTCTAAACCATATCCCTCTAAACCCTTCATATAGCCATGCAGATGCCTTTTAATGTTGCAATTATACCCACCTCCACCACTTCCCCTAGCAGCTTGTTCCATATACTCATCATGCTCCATGTGAAAAACTTACTCTTCAGGTCCTTTTTAAATGTTTCCCCTCTCAACTTAACTCTATTCTCTCTAATTTTGGACTCCCCTACCCTAGGAAAAATACCTCGACTATTCACTCTATCCATGTCCCCTCATGATTTTATAAATCACTACAAGATTACTCCTCAGCCTCCAAAGCTCCAGGGAAAAAAGTCCCAGCCTAATCAGTCTTCCCCATCACTCAAATCCTGCAGTTCTTGCAAGATTCTTGTAAGTCTTTACTGCGCCTTCTCAAGTTTAACAACATCCTTCCAATAGAAGGGTGACCAATATTGTACGCAGTATTCTAAAAGTGGCCTCACCAATGTCCTGTACAGCCGCAACATAGGAGTGGGAGTAACATCCCAACTCCTATACTCAATGTTCTGATCAATGAAGGTAAACGTGCCAAACGCCTTCTTCACTATCCTGTCTACGTGCGACTTCAAATTCAAGGAACTATGCGCCTTCACCCCTAGGTCTCTTTCTTCAGCAACACTCCTCAGAGCCCTAGCATTAATTATATAAGTCCTGTCTGATTTGCCTTGCAAAATGCACCACCTCACATTTATCTAAATTAATCTTCACCTGCAACTCCTCGGCCCATTGGGTCCATCTGATCAAGGTATTCTGAGATAACTTTCTCCACTCTCCACTGTACCACCTATTTTGGTGTCATCTAAAAACTTACTAACCATACCACCTATATTCAAATCCAAATCATTTACTTAAATAAAAATGCAGTGGACCTAGTACCAGCAATGTCACTGGGTCTGTTTTCTTCCTTCAAGCCAATTTTGTATCCACTTGGCTAGCTTCCCCCTGCATCCCATGTGATCTAACCTAATACTAACCAGACCACCATGTGCAACCTTGTTGAACGCTTTGCTGAAGTCCATATTGAGGTCAACCAGTCCTTCTTCATCAATCTTCTTTGTCATCTCTTCAAAACACTCGATTAAATTAGTGAGACACAATTTCCCACACACAAAGCCATATTGACTATCCCTAATCAGTCCTTGCCTTTCCAAATGCATGTAAATTCTATTCCTTAGAATCCCCTCCAACAACTTATCCACCAATGACGTCAGGCTCACCGGTCTATAGCTCCCTGGCTTCTCTTTACAGCTTTTCGTTAATAATGGCACCACTGACATCCAGTCTTCTGGCTCCTCACCTGGGACTGTCAATGATACAAACACCTCAGCAAGGCGCCCAGCAATCTCTCCCTAGCTTCCCATGAAGTCCTGCGAAACACCTCATCAGGTTCTGGGGGTTTAACTAACATTATGCATTTTAAGACATCCAGCAACTCCTCTTCTGTAACGTGAACTCTTTTCAAGACATCACTATTTATTTTGCCAATTTCCCTAGTTTCTCCACAGTAAATACTGGCGCAAAATATTTGTTTAGTATCTCACCCATCTCCTATGGTTCCACACATGGACAGCCAAGCTGATCTTTAAGGGGCCCTATTCTCCCCTTAATTATTCTTGTGCCCTTAATGTACTTGTAGAATCTCTTTGGATTCTCTAATTCAATTGCCAAAGGTATCTCATGTCTCCTTTGCTGCCTCCCGATTTCCCTCTTATGTATATTCCTACTGCATTATACTCCTCTCGGGATTCACTCGATCTCAGTTGTCTATACCCGATATGCGCCTCCTTTTTCTCAATTTCTCTAGTCGTCCAGAATTCCCTATACCCATCAGCCTTGCCCTTCACACTAACAGGAACATACTGCCTCTGAACTCTCGTTATCTAATTTTTAAAGGTCTCCTACTTTCCAACCATTGCTTTACCTGCAAATAACCTCGCCAAACAATTTTTGAAAGTTCCAGTCTAATACCGTCAAAATTGGCCTTGCTCTAATTTAGAGCTTTAACTTTTAGATCTGGTCTATTCTTTTCGAAACTATTTTAAAACTAATAGAATTATGCTCACTTGCCCCAAAGTGCTTCCCCACTGACACCTCAGTCACCTGCCCTGCCTTATTTTCCACAGAAGTCAAGTATTACTGCTTCTCTAGTATGTACATCCAACTACTGAATAAGAATATTTTCTTGTACACACTTAAATTCCTCCTCATCCAAGCCCTGTCCCAGTCTATGTTTGGGAAGTTAAAATCCCCCACCATGACAATCCTACTATTCTTACAGATATCTGAGATCTCCTTACATATTTGTTTCTCAATTTCCTGCTGACAATTGGAGGCTCTATAATACAATGCGAACAAGGTGATCATCCCTTTCTTATCTCTCACATTCACCCATACAACTTCACTGTACGATCTCCCAGGAATATCCTCCTAAGTATAGCCGTAATATTATCCCTAATCAAAAATGCCACTCCCACTCCTTTCTTGCCTCCCTTTCTTTCCTTCCTACATTACCTATAACCTAGAACATTGAGCTGCCATTCCTGTCCATCTCTGAGCCATGTTTCTGTAATAGCTATGATATTCTAGTCCCATATTCCCAACCTTACCCTAAGTTCATCTGCCTTACCTATCAGGCCTCTTGCATTGCAGTAAATGCAGTTTAATTTATCAGCCTCACCTCATTCTCTGCCAAAAAGCCTTGACTATTTGATTTACTCCCCTTATCTATTGTCCCAGCCTCAGCCTGCTGCCTAGTTTCCTATATTCTCATCCTTTTCCCTACCTACATCATTGGTACCAATGTGCACAATAAACCAGTACTGGTCACTCTCTCCTTTCAGAATATTCTGCACCCACTCCATGACATTCTTGAACCTGGCACCAGGGAGGCAACATGCCATCCTGATGTCTCACCGATAGCCACAGAAATGCCCGTCTGTGCCCTAAACTAGAGTCTTTAGATACCATGGATAACAAGGTGTAGAGCTGGATGAACACAGCAGGCCAAGCAGCATCAGAGGAGCAGGAAAGCTGATGTTTCGGGCCTAGACCCTTCTTCAGCTTTTTCTTGTTATCTCAGATTCTCCAGCATCTGCAGTTCCTACTATCTCTTTAGATACCATACTTTTTTATCCATCTGCCAAAATGCCAATTTCACATTTCCCATATCATACTCCATTTGCTACATTTTTGCTCACTTAATAAACCTGTGTAGCCAACTTGCGTCCTCTTCACGACTCCTGCCTACCTTTGTCTAATCGACAAATTGAGCAGTCATACCTTTGGTTCTTTTATCCAAGTAATTTACTTAAATGGTGTTCATGGCCAGCAGACATGAAGTATAATCCAAAGTAAACTGTACTTTTTCCTATATGTTCGCATTTAAATTCTGTATTGTTTAAAAATGGGCAAGCTTGCCCAACCCATAAAATGGCCAAGGCTGATCACACGATCACAATTCCAGAAGCTTCTGAACGCCCTGCATTGTATAGACAGTCCAGCCTCCGTCCAGCTCTGGCCAAAGGGAATCCTCAAAACTGACCATGTTAAAATGGGAACTCATACTTATACAGTTACTTCTTCACCTCACAATGGAAACTCCGACGGTGGGGCAAGGCAAGACCACACTGTTAGTTGAAAGACATTCTGATCACAGGCCATCAGTAACAAAAATGTATGTCTTTGTCACATGACTGAATTGTTTAAAGATACAATTCTGGGATTTTAGGTCAGTTACTGTTTGACCTCTATGTTGAGGGGATAGCCTGCCTCAGAGACTCCATCTCTGTCTCCAAGTTGCAGGCTGGAAAGAAACGCACACTTCACCTGCAAGAAAGAAAACAACTGCCCCCAGCTCAAATAGGAAATTATCACTGAACACTGACCTCTGGGAACTTGTAACTCACCTGAGTAACTTTTTTATTTTATTGATACTGTTGGATTCACCAAAACCTATCATTTATGGCCTATCAGTTCTCCTCGTCTGCTTTCCTTAATTTTCTGAATGCTTGTGTGGATGGACTAGTGAAGCACTGTGTCCATATTTTAAATATTTTACTAATAAATCCTACCTTTGATTTCACCGTACTTGTTTTTGCTGTGTGTTTATTTCAAAAGTTAGAATCCAGAGACCGGGATTTGGGGAACACCCTTTGGTCTATTTCAGCAAGGGACAGAATGAAAAGGGAAAGGAGTAAGTCAAACATTTGATCACTGTCTTGGATTGAAGAAGGGAAAAGCCATCATAATTCATAAATCCTCCCTATTCCCACTTTGTATACGACAAATGGAAAAGGTTGAGGCCCCATCACCTTGCGAACCGAAACAATGACTCATTTTTGCCTACTTTCTGTTTTGTGTTCGCCAGCTAACCTTCTATCCGTGCCAATATGTTAGTCCCTGTATTTATGAGCTCTTATTTTCTGCAATAATTTTTGACAAGGCACCTTGTTAAAACCCTTCTGGAAATCCAAATTTTTATTTGATTTATTGTAGTCACATGTATCTAAGTAGAGTGAAAAGCTTTGTTTTGTGCGCAGTATGGGCAGATCATAGCAAACAAGGACATACAATCTATCATCTGGTTCCCCATTGTTCACAGCATGTTACTCTTCAAAGAACTCCAATGAATTGATCAAACACGATTTCCCTTTTACAAAACCATGCTGACACCATCAAATGACTTTTAACTTTTCTAAGTGCCCAACTATAACATATAGTCATAGAGCTGCACGACATAGAAACATACCCTTCAGTCCAGCTCGTCCAGACCAACCAGATAGCCAAAATTAATCTAGTCCCATTTGCCAGCATTTGGCCCACATCCCTCTAACCCCTTCCTATTCATATACCCATCCAGATGCCTTTTAAATGTTATAATTGCACCAGCCTCCATTACTTCCTCTGGCAGCTCATTCCATGCATGCACCACCGTCTGTGTGAAAAAATTGCCCTTTAGGTCCCTTTTAAATCTTATCCTTCTCATTTTAAACATATGCCCTCAAAAGTGACCTAACCAATGCCCTGTACAGCTGCAACATGACCTTCCAACTCCTACACTCAATGCACTGAGCAATAAAGGTAAGCATACCAAATGCTTTCTTCATTATCCTGTCTGCCTGGGACTCCACTTTCAAGGAACTATGAACTTGCACTCCAAGGTCTCTTTATTCAGCAACACACCCCAGGATCTTACCATTAAATGTATAAGTCCTGTCCTGATTTGCTTTTCCAAAATGCAGCACCTCACATTTATCCAAATTAAACTCCATCTGCCACACCTCGGCCCATTGGCCCATCTGATCGAAGTCCCATTGTACTCTGAGGTAGCCTTCCTCGCTGTCCACTGCACCTCATATTTTGGTGTCATCTGCAAACTTACTAACCATACCTCCTTTACTCACATCCAAATTATTTATAATAATACATTCTAACATTTTCCAATGACAGAGGTTAAGCTAACTGGTGTGTACTATCCCACCCTTTACGAATAAAGAAGTTAGGGTCATAGGAACAAAGGAACAAGAATAGGGCATTCAGTCCATTGAGCCTGTCTGCCATTTAATTGCCTGCCTTTCCCAAATGTCAAATTTCCTTGAATATTCAGTTCTTAGTCTTGGGCACCGTGCAGCCACATTTCTGTGATGGCAATTACGATGCTGTATATCTCTATTTGTGCTTTTAAATCATCAACCATGTTGTGATTGCTGTTTGTGCTCAGGTCGAGTGCCCTTAACTTTGACTTTTAAATATCATTCTACTTTTGAAACATAGTCTATGCTCAGCTTTGTTTCTCTTTCTTCTGGTCTCCCAAGCATCCTTTCAACTTTCTGTTTATGAACGTTATGCGTTCCTAGTGTGGGTCACTTACATTGCCCAATGAGTTCGTTTACACCCAGCTCAACACCTCCAGCAATTCTCCCTGTGGGGTTACCAGTCCTAGTGTAAGCCATCCAGCTTGTACGGGTCCCACAAAGTTACATTTGCTACTTTTCTAAATTTAGAGAATCTAAAAAATAAAACCAACACATGAGCTACCTGAACTAGTCACTTCTATTAGGATCTGAGGATGAAGTTCATCAAGACCCAGAAATTTGTCAGCTGCCGCTCCAACAATTTACTCAATACCACTTGCGTGGTGATTATAATTTTGAGTCCTTCCCTGTCTTCCATTTCCTGATGTACAGCTATTTCTGGGATGTTACTTGAATTCTCTCTACTGAAGACTGATGCAAACTATCTGTTCATTTGCCATTTCCTTATTTGTCATTACTATAAGTCCCCATACTCACTATATAATAATGCTGACTTTTTTTCAAACTCTTTCTTAAATATCTAGAGAAACTTTTACTTTGTGTCTCTATTTTTCTACCTAGCTTTCTCTTGTACTCTAACTTTCCCCCTAATTCACAACTCAGAGATTGGATGTTTACTGTTTTATACAAACTAAACCTGGTTCTTCTCACAAATGTCAGTGGATCCCCAACTAATTCCTGATACATTCATACAGATTGTGAATAAAAGGTGGGAAAATCCTTAGCATGGCTCAAATAATGACCGGTCCTATTAACGACTACTTTTCATATAATCAATACTTTTAGATTTTCAAACCTAAAGCCAATCAACAAATATCACCAAATACAGCCATGCACAACAGATTTTACCAAAAGGTTGTACAAAAATCCGAATGTATGGACAACATTTCCACATTCAACAATAATGTAAGCTTGGCAAATTACAAACAAGATACAAACAAATTACAAACTAGTCACTGGAACCAGTCAGTCACCTCTTCAAAACCCTCCCACCTGACCCCACTTATTGCGCTAAAAGCTCCATAAGACCATAAGGTATAGGAGCAGAATTCAGCACAGCACATATGTGTCTTTGATGATGGCTGATATGTTTCTCAACCACATCCTTTTGCCTTCTCCCCAAAACCCTTGATCTCCTTACTGATCGAGAACCTCTCTCTGTCTTAAACGTACTCAATGACTTGGCCTCCACAGCTCACAGCAGCAATAAGTTCCACAGAATCACCACCCTCAGCTTTAAAGTGTTGTCCCTTCACGCTGAGGCTGTGCCCCCAGATTCTATCTCCACATCCATGCTATACAGGCATCTCACTATTCTCTAAATTTCAATCAGATCTCCCCTCACCCTTTTAAACTCCGAGTTCAGACCCAGAGTTCTCAACAGCTCCTTATGTGGCAAGCCCTTCTTCTCCAGGATCATTCTTGCAAACCTCCCCTGGACCCCCTCCAATGCCAGCACATCCTTCCTTAGAGATGAGGCCCAAAACTGCTCACTTCTAAATGCAGTCTGACTAGCCTTATACAGCTTCAGCAGTATATCTCTGCTCTTGTTTTACCGCCCTCTTGAAATGAATGCATTCCTAACCACCAAATTAACATGCATGTTAACCTTAAGAAAATCCAGAACTTTGACTCCCAAGTCCCTCTGCACTTCAGATTTATGAAGCCTTACTCCATTTTGAAAATGCTCTACACCTCTATTCTTCTTATCAAAAAGTATATTCTCTGACTTTGCCACATTGTTCTCTATCTGCCACTTCTTTGCTCATTCGCCTGGTATATCCAAGACCTTCTGCAGCCTCCCACTTCTTCAATATTACCTGTCCCTCCACCTATCTTTGTGTCATCTGCAAACTTAGCAACAATGCCCTCAGTTCCAGATCATCAATGTATTATATATATTGTAGTGGCCCCAATGCTAAACCTGCAGAACTTCATTAGTTATTGGCTGTCATCCTGAAAAAGACCCATTTATCCTTGCTCTCTGCCATTTGCCAGTCAGCCAATCCTCGATTCTACCTTTATCTGCCCCTAACACTATGGGCTCTTATTTTATTTAGCAGCCTCCTGCGTGGCACTGTGTCAAAGGCCTTCTGGAAATCCAAACAGATCACGTCCACTGGCTCTCCTTTGCCAACTTGCTTGTTACCTCCTCAAAGATTTGTCAGGCATGACCTCTCCTCGTCGAAGCTGTGCTGACTCTGCCCTACTTTATCATACACTTCACTCTGCAATCTCATCCTTCATAATGGACTCTGAAATTTTACCAAACAAGGTCAGGCTAACTGGTCTTTCGTTTCCCGTCTTCTGCCTCCCTTCCTTCTCAAACAGGAGTGTTACACTAGCCATTTTCCAGTCATCTCGGATACTTCATGACTCCAGTGACTCCTGAAAAATCACCACCAATATCTCTACACCCTTCTCAACTATCTTCTCAGATTGGGTGGATTAGCCATGGGGAATGCAGGGTTACAGGGATAGGGTAGGAGACGTGTCTGGGAGGGAAGCTCTTCAGAGGGTCAGTGTGGGCTCAATGGGCTGGGTGGTCTGCTTCCACACTGTAGGGATTCTATGATTCAATGATCGCCGAAGAGCGGGGTGTAGTCCAACTGCTCCAGGTGATTTAGCCACATTCAGACTTTTGAGCTTCAGAGGCTCATACGCTCAGATGCTCCTTTGAGATGCTTTTTGACGAATCGATTTGTTAACTGTTCTTCATAGAAGATCATAGAATCCCTACAGTGTGGAAACAGGCCCTTCGGCCCAACAAGCCCACACTGACCCTCAGCATTCCACCCAGACCCATCCCCCTATAACTCACCTAATCTACACATCCCTGAACACTACGGCAATTTAGCGTGGCCAATCCACCTAGTTTAGACTGTGGGAGGAAACCAGGGCACCTGGAGGAAACCCACACAGACACGGGGAGAATGTGCAAACTCTGCACAGATGGTCGCCCAAGGGTGGCATTGAACCCAGGTCCCTGGCGCTCTGAAGCAGCAATGCTAACCACTGAGCCACTATGCTGCTCCATCGTTTTTTAAATACGGTTAAGAGAGTACTCAACTGATTCAAATACAGCATAACTCAGTTAACTATAACCATGAATGCAATGTCACCCTGGACCAACCACAGGATGATCCTGTGATTCTGGCAGGATGGAACATGGTACACAGGAAAAAAGAACATTTAACCAGCCTCTGGCTTCAAGTACCTGAGCTCACTTGAAGATTATTCAGTAGTAGTTTGTCTGGGATTGCTTTGGAAAATGCAGATATAAAGTTCACTCAAACTGATGCTTTATTCTTGCTCTAATCCAACTGCAGTCGAATCTACATGAATCCGCTCTGAACTAGCTGGATCCTATAAGAAACTGCTGGAACACTACCTGACAATAACTGGCTTCAGGCAGAGTTTCCAGTCCCTGGGAGCTATATTCTCAGCTCCTGCCAAAGACTTCTATCGTTCAAAAGGCTTTCAACACTCACTATCTAAGGTCAGGCAACAAGTACGGTTGCCCGAGTGAGGAAGTAAGCACCTTCAGAGGATATTCAAATAGGGAACAAAGCACTAGATAACAAACTGCTGCAAAACTCAGTTCTGTATCCAAAACATGCACAGATTGGATACTCAGCATTTGTTATTAACTCAAATTGCTATTTCTCACTGATATCCAGAGTATCCCCAGACCCCAAAGTAATGACGTTACCTTAGGACGTAAGATGGTCTCAGCAAACAGGGGTAGCCAACAGTCTCTGCAAATGAGAGGGCATCATCCTGGCACAAAGAGAAAAGTCCATCCGTGAAAGAGCAACTTTACATACAGCAAAGATTCACCTCGTGAAGAAGGGTCTGGGAAATCACAACAAGCCCTTCGCAGCACAAGACAGAAATGTTGTGACTAGCGCTGCACCTCCATCTTAGCACCTAGAGTGCAAAACTGTCTTTTCCCTGTAGTTAAATGGCCTGGGGTACATTCTTATTATCATGGATAAAGGGGAGATAATCAGTGGTGGAGCCTGCTGAACAGTCAAGCTGGATCTCTTTCTCTCCTTCACTCAAGAGAGACTGCTCAACTGT
This sequence comes from Ginglymostoma cirratum, assembly GCA_024137785.1. Classification (NCBI taxonomy): domain Eukaryota; kingdom Metazoa; phylum Chordata; class Chondrichthyes; order Orectolobiformes; family Ginglymostomatidae; genus Ginglymostoma; species Ginglymostoma cirratum. Next base: position 304,165 of record JAHRHZ010000173.1, read on the forward strand.
TCATGAGTATCTTGAGTACTTACTGGTCCATCAAGACCAAGAACCACTTGGTGGTGGCTGATGAGCAACAGCAAATCCTGGATATGGTCTAGAGACCATGCTAGTAACATAACACTTTGAGGAGGGCTTCAGAGCCATGTTCAATGTGCTGGAAAAAACTGGGCACTGTTCATCTGCTGGTACTCACACCTTCCCACACCCACAGGGTATCTTCCTCAAGTAAATGGGTCTTCAGCCAGAAAGTTTCAAGTAGCTATTCCTCTACAAGGGGCATTACAGGCATGAATGACCCTGTCTTTTCTCTCAGTGGGTCTTTGTCCAGTAGGATTTAGAAGTGTGAGTCCTAGCTGAAATTGGACTTTACTTGTTCAGTTTCTGAACAAAGCCTGGCCCGGGAGGACAGGCTAAAACATTGTTCCCCACTCTCTACCACTGCTGTCCTGTGAATAACACTGTATCAGAGTCTTCCAGCTTCCAGTGGCTATTCCTCTCCAATGTAGCTAATACAGAGTATCCATTAAAGAGCAGACAATTACAATTTGATTCACCAACCAAATTATGACAGGAACAACAAAATCACGTTATCAAAGAGACTTAGAGGCACTGGCTCTTCAAATGTTGTTGAAAGTGCAATATACTTTGAGCAGTTCGGATCATTCTTTCACAAGTCCAGCATGCCAACTCTTCGTGTAAACTCCTTGCTGATCCTGTGGTCACAAACTAACCTCAAGGAAACACACAGTGAGGATACTCACCAAAGAATTAACTGCCGTCCATGGAGCCTGGGATATCTGGAGCTCATCGAGCACACCCGAGAAAACTGCACGGTCCTCAGCTCGGTCGATCTGCATTGGATTTGTGCCCAGAATGTTCACACCATACTTGTACAATGGAACAGCCAGATTATTCGGAATTTGTCCACCAACAGAAATAATGGACCCTTTGCAACTCTGAGGGAAAATGTCACAGAACAATTAATCAAATGCCTCAGAGAACACAGTCAACCCATTGAAGCAACTGACACAGAACACAGTCAACTCACTGATACATGTCAATATAAACCCACTTAAGTCATGGATACATTTCACTGAGGACCCAGTCAACCAATTGATACATCTCACTGTGAATGATCAGTTGACTGGGTCTTCAGTGAGATGTATCTCAGTCAACTCACTGATATATCTCACTGTGAACCCAATTAACACATTGATACATCTCACTGAAAACAGTCAATTCATGGATATCACGCTGTTAACCAGCATCACATTGTGAACACATTCAACTCATCGACACATCCACGGTGAACCCAGCCAATGCACTGATACATCTCAGTGTGAACTCAGTTGATATGTCAACTGATTGAAATGTTACCCTATAAAACCAGTCAACTCAATGAAGCATTACACTGTGAACACATTCAACTAATTTATTTATCTCAAAGAGAACCCACTCAACTCACGGATACATTTCCCTAAGAACCCAGTCAACTCATTGTTAGGTCTCACTGACAATGCTGCAACTCATGGAGCCCAGTCCACACACTGTTGCATCTCACTGTGAACACAATCAACCCATAGATATATCTCACTGAAAACAGTCGACAAATGGATATGTCACGCTGTAAACCCAGACAACTCGTAACATCACACTGAACAGTTAACTCATTGAAATATTTACTGTGAACACAGTCATCTCATTGATACACCTCACTGTGAGCCCAGTTAACCCATTCATTTACTCAGTGAACCCAGTTAACTCACTGATATATCTCACTGAGAACCCAGTCACCACATTGATATATCTTACTGAAAACACATGGATACATCACACTGTTAACCCAGTCAACACACTGTAGTGTCACACTGTTAACCCAGTCAACACACTGTAGTGTCACACTGTGAACACATTCAACTCACTGACATATCTACTGTGAACCCAGTCAACTCATTGATGCATCACACTGTGAACCCAGTCAACTCATTGATGCATCACACTGTGAACCCAGTCAACTCATTGATGCATCTCACTGTGAACCCAGTCAATCCACTGTAATTAAGAAAGAACATTAATCATTCTAATTTCTTCTTGAATAAGTCACGTTTTAAGATGGCACAGTGCACAGTGATTAGCACTGCTGCCTCATAGTGCCAGGGACCTGGGTTCAATTGCGGCCTCGGGCAACTGTCTGTGTGGAGTTTGCACATTCTACCGTGTCTGCATGGGTTTCCTCCGGGTGCTCTGGTTTCCTCCCACAGTCCAAAGATGAGCAGGGTAGGTGGATTGGCTGTGCTAAATTGTCCATCATGTCTAGGGTGCGAAATGCAGAGATAGGGAAGGGAAATGGTCTGGGTGGGAAGCTCTTTGGAGGGTTGATATGGACTTGATGGGCCAGATGGGCTGCTTCCACTCTGTAGGGATTTCAGGATTTTGATACCACCCAAGTAGATTGTTGGAAACCCCAGTGGGCAGGCACCAATGTTAGGTCAAGCTGACAGATGCACTGATGTCAAAGAGCAAGGGGAACCAGAGTCTTACCTCTTGTTCATAAATATCCAGAATTCTTTCTAGTGAGAGCTCCTCAAAGTAAAGCCTGTCACATTCATCAAAGTCTGTGCTCACAGTCTCTGGGTTGTGGTTTACTACCACAGTCTTCTTCCCAAGCTGTCGGAGGGTCCGGATACTGGAGACAGCACACCAATCAAATTCCACACTGCTACCTGCAGACACAAAATCCTGTTCTAAAATACCAGTGACTGCATGTGGGGTACAAAGAACTGCAGCAAGTACTTGGTCCATTTAATGCTATGATACACATGATACATCAGCAGATTTCTTGGCCCATGTCTGACCCGGTGCCATGAAACTTCATGGGGTTCAGAATCAATGCTGAGGGCTCCTATGGCAACTCCCTCCTGACTGTATACCACTGCACCACCATCTCTGCTAGGTCTGTCCATCTGGTGGGACAAAACATACACTGGGACAGTGATAATAATGTCCAGGGCATTGTCTGTAAGGTATAATGCGATGAGAATGACTACGCCATGCTGTCGTTTGGCTAGTTATGAAGTCATAGAGATAAAACTTAGAAAAAGGCTTGTTGGTGCATTGCATCTGCATCAGTTAAAAACAACTACCAAACTATGCTAATCCCATTTTGCAGCACTTGGTCCATAGCCTTGGCATTGTAAGTGTACACCTAAATACTTCTTCAATGTTACGAGGGTTTCTGCCTCTACCACTCCTATATACATTGAGTTCCAGGTTCCCACCACCCTCTGGATGGAAAAGCTTTTCTTCACATCTTCTAAACTTCCGGCCCTTTGCCTTAGATCTATGCCCCCGGTCACTGATCCTCCATTAAGGGGAAAGGATTCTATGCCCCTCATCATTTCATATTAATCTCGGTCATGTCCTCTCTCAATCTCCTCTGCCGTAAGGGAGATACCACTAGTCTGCCTAATCTCTTTTTATAATTGAAACTCCAGCCCAGGCAACATCCTGGCAAGTCTCCTCTAACCCTCTCCAGTGCCACCACATCCCTCCTATAATGTGAATTATAAAACTGTACATAATTTTCTAATAGTAGCTAAGCCAATGCTTTATACAGTTTCAGCATAACTTCTCTGCTCTTCAACTCCACACCTCTGCTTATAAAGGCAGTAACCACTTTATATTTTGTCCTGATATTTTACGAGACCAGTATACATGCACACTAAAGATCCCTTTGATCGTCAGCACTTCCCAGGGTCCTACCACTCATTCTACCCTTGCTTTATTTGCCCTGCCAAGTACCTCACATTTATCTGCATTGAATTCCATTTCCTACTGATCACCCCATCTGACCAGGCCATCTATATTCTGCTGCAATCCAAGGCTTTCTTCTTCACTATTTACCACCCTACCAATTTTTGTAACATCTGTGAACATACTAATCAGCCTTTCTAATTTCAAATCTAAGTCACTTATACAAACCACGAGCAGAAACTGTTCCACCACTGATGTGCGATTCCACTGGACACATATTTCCAGTTAAAAAAATATCCTTCAACCATTATTCTGTTTCCTGCCACTCAGCCAATTGTGGATCCAATTTGTCAATTTTCCTTGCATTCCCCAGACTCTTACCTTTGCAAAAGTAGTCTTCCATGCAGGACCTTAACAAAAGCCTTGCTTTTGTGGATTACGTCAAAAGCATTGATCACATCTACACACCTCTGAAAATTCAATCAAGTTGGTCAGACTTGATTTTTTCTTAACAAAACCATGCTGACTGTTCTTGATTAATCCCTGCCTCTCCAAATGCAGATTTATTTTGTCCTTCATAGTTGCTTCCAATAATTTCTCCACGTACTGAGGTTAGACCGACTGGCCTGTAGTTTCCTGGTTTATCCCTTGCTCTCTTCTTGAATAATGGTGCCACATTGGCTGTCCTCCAGTACGTCTCTTGCAGACAGACAGGAACTGAAAATTATAGGTAGCACCCCTGCTCTTTCCTCCCTTGCCGCATGCAACAACCGGGGACAGATTTCATCTGCCCTTGGAAATTTATCTACCTTTAAGTCTGCAAGACCAGTCAGAACCTCCTATCTATGCTAATTTTTTAAATTTGTATCACAGACCTTCTTCCTGATTTCTATACCCATACTGTCCCTCTCACTGGAGAATACAAACATAAAGTATTCATTTAGAACACTGCCAATATCCTCTGGCTCCATGTACAAATTGCCATTTTGGTCCTTACTCTCTCTCACATTACCCTTTTACCCTCAATGCACTTGCAAAACAACATTCATTTATTTTACCTGCCAATACCCTTTCATAAACCCTTTTAGCTTTCCTAATCACACTCTTAAGTTCTCTCTTTCACATTCTATATTTCTCTAGGGCTTCTGCTGCTTTCAGCCCCATTATTTGCCAAAGTCTCCATTTTCTCTTAATCCATTGCTGTATATCCGTTGATATCCTGGGCTCACAGGACTTGGCGGTCCCAGGTTTTTTCTTTATTGGATCATATTGGCCCTGTACTGTCCACAGCTCCTCTTTGAACGCACCCCACTATTCTGAGACAGATTTATGTGAAAGTATCTGCTCCCAGTCCACTCTGTACGAAGAATATTTAATCTTATTAAAATCAGCCTTCCCCACCATTTACAGCTCTGCTTTCCGGCTCATCCTTGTTCTTTTCTACAACAATCTTGAATCTACAGAGTGATCATTGCTGATCATACATACTGATGTTTCAACCATTTGCCCAACTGCATTACCTAAAATTAAGTTCAGGAATGTCCACTCGCTCGTCTTCTACATATCGGCTTAAAAGGATTTCCTGGATGCATTTTAAGAATTCCACTCCCCATAAGACTTTCACATAATAACGACCCAGTTAATGTTGGGGAAGTTGAAATATCACTGCCCTAAGACATTTACACTTCCTTGAAAATTGCATACATACACTCCTCTTTTTCTGTAGGACCGTTAGTGGTCCTATTTGACATTCAATGTGATTGCTCCTCTTTGGTTTTTAAATTCTAACCATATTGCTTCATTTGGGGAGTCTTCTAACATCATCCCTCCTTACTGCTGTAATAGATTCCCTGATCAAAATGCGATGCCACCTCCCTTTTCACCTCCTCCCCTGTCTTGCTGAATACCTTGTACACTGGAATATTGAGCTGCCACTCCTGCCCCTCTCTCAAATATGCCTCAGTTGGTAGCAATTATATCATACCCTCATGTTTTAATTTGTGTCTTCAACTCATTTGCATTGTTCATCAGACTCCTAGCATTAAAATAAATATTATCAAATCTCGCCAAACTTTCTTGCGCGTTAAATGGCCTCTAATGTCTATGTCTTCCTGGCTTATTTGCTGTTATTTCTAATTTCAGCCATTCATCCTCACCTGCTGAACTCTGGATGAATCTCTGGATCCACCCTCTCCACCAAGTTAGTGTAAACCCTCCCCAGCAGCACGAGCAAACTTCACGTTAGGATGCTTGTTACATTCCAGTGCAAGTGCAAACTGCGTGCCTTGTACAGGTCCCGCCACTCTCAAAAATGGTCTCAACGTCCCAGAAATCTAAAGCCTTCCCTCCTGCACCATCTCTCCAGCCATGCATTCACATGGATTAACCAACCACTCCTATACGCACTCCTACGTGGCACTGGAAGTAATCCAGAGATTACTAACTTTCGGGTCCTGTTCTATAATCTACTTCCTAATTTGCTACATGTTGCTTTCAGGACCTCATCCCTTTTACTACTTATGTCATTGGTACCAATATATAACTTGACCTTTTTCTTTTGGTCCTCTCTTTCAGAACGCCCTGCGGCTACTCACTGACATCCTTGAGTGAGACAGTGCTCCCAATTTTAGCACAGGCCTCAGATGTTGGTAATGAAGCCTCAAAACCAATGCTGATATGTGTTTTGAGATTGCAGTGAATGGTGGAGAAAGAGGGAACGTGCTGGGTGTCACAGGCCTTTGTGACTTTGAGAAGGGTTGGTTCAATGGTATGGCCAGGACTGAAACATAATTGCTACATTTTGCAATGGAGCTGGTGGAAGGAAAGATGGTCACAGACTGCACTGTGCCAATCTATGGGGGGTGAATCTTACATTTCCTTGTTAAGTCCTGGTTGCATTGAGTTTTCAAGAGGGATTTCCACCACAAGGCCTTTGTACGTTTTCTCACTATATATTGCCAAACAACTTATCCCTTCCCATAGTGACCCTCGCAATCAGATTCTAGTCCCATCTTATAATGGACCATTCCCAGAACAACCTGCCATGCAGTGGATATCGGCCAAAGGACCACAACCCCGGCTGCTGGTGCCACCTTTAAAAGCCCTTTGTGCATCTGGCCGAGCACTGTCAGACTGGAGCTGTCCTGCACAGTTTCTGACATTTGCCCAGTCGTGGCACACAGGAGGAAAATCAGTGCCTGCTTTGTGGGCAGGATCCTGAAGGTCCTGCTGCATGGGATGCTGCAGAGACAGCACTTCTCCCCTCCCTCAGGAACAGCATTAGAGACCATGACACCGGACCAAGCCAGCCTGGTCCAAGGATGCCACCCAGTCAGTGTAGTCTCAGCCATCTGAAGAAAGAATGTTAATGGCCTTCTGTACTCTGTCATGTTCAGTGCCACGATCAGCTCTCTGATACATCACACTCAGTCCATCTCTGCTACTTTTCCCACCTTCCTCCGAGTCTCAAGCTTTACGACTCTCACAATTGCCTGCAATATCTTCCCCACTCGCTCTCACCTACCCAACCTCTGACCCCACTATCCCTTGCATGCCCTCTGTGCTGCCTACTCACTCGTTTGGAATACCACCCCATCTGCATCTACAGTAATAGCTGTACCATCCATTTTCAACTCTTCTAATACCTGACTCCCACTCATTCCAGAAGGCAAACAGCTCCCAGTGGAGGTGAAACGGTGAAGATGGATGGTGGGCTGCCAGGCATTCTGCTCCTCACCCCTTATGTTGAGAGGATCTTGAGTCTGACCACCCTGAGCAGGGCCTGGACAGAGACTGGATGTTGCCCTACACTTACTGTGCTGGGAACCCTGAGTGAAGGTTAATCACTTAACTTGACAAGCTTCCTGGTTTTGCGCTGAACAGCAAGGCAAGACAGCAGTACTGGGAGTCTGATACCTCTGCCTGAGGAGGCAAAGCACAAAAAAGCAAGAGAAGGTTTGGTAAGATGGGAGGCTGAATATTAATGAGGTGAGTTTGGCTGTTAACAGGGTGTTTAACAAGCAGTAACCCCCTTAAATATCACCTTGCTGCTGCCTTGTGAGAATCTAGCCATGCTGCGTTTGCAAAAGAGTACAACATGGAGTGAGGCAATCTTGATGATGAAAATGGACTTACTGGACTCCCTGTCCAATTCTGCCACACATCCCACCACAGCCCATGTCAGTCAGACCCTCACTAGATTCTGCCCATAACATCTTAAAGTATTTACCAATATGATAAGGTCCACATCCCAGCACCATGATTCCGTGGTCATTGAAATCCAGGTCATGTTCCTGAAACAGAAACATTCTTCATCTATTTTTGATCCAAATAGATAGCAGAAATCAGTAAAGACTGGCCCTAATGGGGCTCACCTCTCCATGGTACGTGGAGTAGAGGTAATTGGTGATTGCTGGGTATTCTGCAGCTAGGGTGTCAATCTAAAAAGACAAGAAGCAGACTCAAATGAATGGCAAAGCAGGTAGCTCAGTTGAGTTTAGATCAATGCTTTAGTAGTCTGTACTCATCAAGGAGAACATTCCCCAGTCCACACTTGTCACTCAATCTTCAGATTTTTCCTCATTTATCCCTCATCAGCTCTTTCACCACTTTTGTAGTCTATGCTGTCTGTGAAAGAAATTATCTTACATACCCGTGAAAACTCTGTTTCCCCAAGATTCTTTCTCCAGGTTCATGAGTTAATCCTCGATGGCTTTTGGACTTTGGCTAATCTTTTTTGGGCTGAGGGCTCCATCTACAGACAAAATGAGGGATATTGTGTCTAATATATCCCTGAGCCCGGATCAGCCGGGCACTGAATTGTCCTCACGTTTCTGCACAAATCAGGATTCAGGGATGGATACCACCATCCAGGGTTTGTCCCTATCCCAGAGGCAACCTCATAGAGTTTTACAGCAAAGGCGGTCATTAAGCTCATTCTGCCTGTGCTAGTTCTCTGGCAAGAGAGTCCAATCTTTCTCACCTTCCAGCATAACTTGACAAACAGAGTTTCTCATACTAAAAAGCTCCTCATGCAGGTTGATAAAGTAGAGTGTCGCTGTTAAGACGGCAAATCCATTGGCAATTTCAATCCAGCAAAATGTACACTCACAGGAGATGGAAACAGAGTGACTGACCTGAAGGTACACTGACAGGTGACTGAAACACAGTGACTGGCCTCTCAATACACTCATGGGTGACTGAAACACAGCAAATGACTTCTAACCACACACTTACAGGCAACTAAAGCACAGTGACTGACCTCTGAATACAGACTCACAGGCATCTGAAACACAGTGACTAACCTGTTTAATCTGTGGTTTAATGTTCCTCTGTACCCTCAGCTTCCTTGCATCGAGTTCAGTCAGGCCGATACAGTCTCCAATCTGCCTGTCAGAGAAGCCATCTTGCTTGGCTTTCAACAGCAACTCGTCAGGGATGGTTTCACTGGTGAAGGAGATCATAGCTGTTAAAGCTCATTTAGAGGGAGGAGTTCAAGCAGAGACTCACAACCCACAGGAACATTGCGTAGGTGAGGTCTCAGTGCCAAGCAGTTTGGTATTGTTCCAGTAGGAAACAGACTTTCCCAGCCTAGGTACAATGGCAACTATCAGGAAGACCTATTGGAAGCTTTCTTCTGCGTCCGGTCATGTAGTACTGGCAAGAAAGCATTAAATAGGCCTATTGGTAAGTAATGCAGGACTGTTTGTGGATTAAAACCCTGGGCCGGATAATCATAAACACTTTGGCTCATCAAGCAGCATCAATTCAGAATCTGGCACCACATCATCAGCCTGAAAGTTCAAACAACGGGAAAGGTTGATGTTCAAAGGGATATTTTACTCCAGTCACTGAGAGCAAGGATACATGTGCAGCAAGCAGTTGGGAAGACAAATGTTATGTTGGTCTTCATTTTCTGAGGATTTCAGTTCAACAGCAAGGAAGTCTCACTGGAATGCTAAACCAGTAATATAAGCACTGTGAACCCATCATCTTTCCCTGCACCATCTCAAATTAAAAATAGGTGGTGTTTGACTTGATGAGCTATGCTCATTATGAGCTCTGTAGCTGGCATGTGCCTGTGCTCGGAGGTCAGGTCAAGGCACGATCAAGACTGATCCATGTGGGGTTTCCTGTGGCTGTGATAACATGATTGGACTGTGCTGATAGGAGGAGCCATAAACATGGTGGCTCAGTAGTTAGCCCTGCTGCCTCACAGCACCAGAGACCTAGGTTCGATTCCACCGTCAGGCAACTGTATGTGTGCAGTTTGTAGAGTGGTTGACTCTTAACTGCTATCTGGGCACTTAAGATTGGGCAATAAATGCTGTCCTAGCCAATGACACCCTCAACCCGTGAATTAATTTAAAAAACGATCTGGAAGCATCTGTAAGAAGAAAGCACAGTCAACATTTTGAGTCCATTGGCTTTTCATCGTACTGGACGCAAGTTGATGGACTGTAACGGATTCCATTTGATTTGTCCTCTTTTCATTAGTCAGAGAATAATGGGGTAATGTTTTATTTTTCCAACATTTCTTCGCTTGCTTTCCTATTTTCAGTCACCCATCAGAATGGATTCATGGGATGAGAGCATCACTGGCTAGGCTAGCATTTATTGCCTATCCCTAATTGCCCAGAGGACAGTTAAGAGTGTACAACATTGTCGTGGGCTTCGAGTCACATATTGGCCGGATGAGGTAAGGATGGCAGTTAACAAAAACAGAAGTTGCTGGAAAAGCTCAGCAGATCTGGCAGCATCTGTGAAGAAAAGAATCAGAGTTAACATTTCAGGTCTGGTGAATTTTCCTCAGAACTCAGGATGGCAGTTTCCTTCTCTAATGGATATTAGTGAACCAGACTGGTTTTTCCAGACTCTTAATTCCAAATTTGTATTGAATTCAAATTCCACCATCTGCCACAGCAGGATTCAAAGCCGGGTCGCCACAACTCAGTCTGCAGATTAACAGTCCAGTGATGATACCACTAGGCCATCACCTCCTCTTCCAGACCATGAGGTTACAAATGGGATAGAACACAGTTCTGCTACCACCGACAGCCAGCTTTGAGTGACTACATTGAATTATTTGATTCACCAAGGTTCTAAAACGAAGCATGGTATCCTCAGAGTAAAAACCTGACTCCAAGAGGGCTTAGGAGTGGTCACTCCTGCCTTTAACCACTGGAGACAGATGTATCATGGATTGCTAAGATTGAGAAAGTTTCTCCTTCACATCAGTTCTCTCACCTTCTGCCACAAGGTGAGTCTGGCCAGTAATCTTTTATCATGTGATTTTATGCCACACGATGAGCTTGGGTTTGAGATAGACTGGTCAGGGGTAAGGCAAAGTCCAAGAACTATGTTCAGGCTTGGGCTTCATAGCAACACTATCTATTATTCATTAATATTAAATACTGCTATACGTGGTAATCAGAGAAAAATCAAGCTCGGATTGGTAACCACATTAGATAGGGCTAATCTATCTTCTTTGAGTGTTCATGTACATGTCCTCATGTCAGTCTATCATAGAATCTTTGACAATCTAGTCTAGTTTGGTCCAGTGTAATGTAGTCTAGTCTGTTCTAACTTTGCCCACATGGTGCTATTTATGCTATGTTACATCATTACTAGGGTCATGTTCCAGGATCCTGATACCCTTACACAACATTTATGTCCTTAAGGACTCATGCAGATTACTCAGTTGTCATGCAACTGGGCCACTCTTGATGACTGGCATTTTGAAGGGAACTGGCACATAAATACTGCAGCTACAAGAGTAAGCTAGAGGCTAGGAATATTGTGGTGAATAAATAGCTGAGGCCCCAGTCCTGGTCCCTGTGGCACTCACTTATTACAATCTATCAATCTGAAAATGACCCATTTATGCCAATTCTTTTTCCTATGATTTTGTGAATCCTCTGTTCATGTTAATAAATCACCATCAATACCATGAGCTCTTGCAAAAGCCTTTTATGCAGCACTTTATGGAAACCCATAATAAACTACGTCTACTGGCTTCATTTTATCCATTCCCCTTGTTACATCCTCAAAGAATTCTGATAAATGTATTCCTTTCACAAAGTCATGTTGATCTGCCTGATCATAGTAAGCTACTACTTCCTTAACAATGGATTCTGACATCTTCCCAACAGGGTCAGGCTAACCAACCTGCTTTCTATCTCTCTCTTTTCTGCTTTCCAATCCACAGCACCATTCCTGGATAAAAGGAAATTTGGGAGATAACAACCAACCCCATCACAAACCATAAGATGTAGGGGCAAAAGTTGGTTATTTGGCCATTGAGCTTGCTCCACTGTTAGCTGATCTGATAATCCTCATTCCACTCTCCTGCCTTTCCCTATAACCTTTGATCCTCTTACTGATGAAATCTCTGTCGGTCTCAACCTTGAATACACTTAATGACCCTGCCTCAACAGTCCTCTGTGGTACAGAATTCCACAGATTCACTAGCCTCTGAGAGAAACGAAAATTTCTGCAGCTATTTTTTTTTAAGGCCCTAACGCTGCACAGCATTCTGACTAATTTGTCTCAATTTAAACTTTTGCTTAAAGTTCTTCTCTCCTTCCTGCTTCTTGATTTCGTATTCTTCTTGGGATGCTCCATGTCTCCTATGATGATCGTTACTATGATTATTAGCTCACAATGAGTTAAATGGCCTTGCCGTGTGCCTTAACTTTTATATGGTACTACAGCGTGGACGGATACAAATGACTTGTACAAATTCTCTGCCATTTCCTTGTTTCTTATCATTAGTTCCCTTGTCTAATCCTCAAAGGGATCAAAGATCACTTTATGTACTCACTTCTTTATGAATTAGAGTCATAGAGTCATGAGAAACAGGTCCTTTGGCCAACCAGTCTGTGCTGACCATAATCCCAAACTAAACTGGTCCCACCTGCCTGCACCTGGCATATATCCCTCCAAACTTTTTTTATTCATGGATTTATCCAAATGTCTTTTAAATGCTGTAACTCTACCCACATCCACCACTTCCTCTGGAAGTTCATTCCGGACAAAAGCTGTGTAACTCTGTGTAAAGAATTGCCCTTCATGTCTATTTTATATCTTTATACTCACACCTTAAAAATACGCCCCCTAGTCTTGAAATCCCCCACTACAGGGAAAAGACAATTGCCATTCACCTTATCTATAATCATCATGATTTTAAAAACCTCTATAAGTTGCCGCCTCAACCTCCTACGCTCCAGTGAAAAATGTCCCAGACTATCCACCATCTACCTATCAGTCAAGCTTTCCATTCCCGGCAACATCCTGGTAAATATTTTCTGAATCCTCTCCAGCTTGATAACATCCTTCCCATTACAGGGCGACCAGAACTGGACACAGTACTCTAGAAGAGGCCTCACCAATGTCCTTTCCAACCTCAGCTTTTGTTGTCCTGCATCCTCCATGCTAGTTTTCTCTGTCATTCAACTTCCTACACTTTTTTTGACATGTTCCTGATCATGTGGCCTACCACTAATCTTTATAGCATTTAACACCTTTACGACAAGTTAGACAGGGGACAGCCAGTGGATTTTGATTTTCAGAAGGTCTTTGACAATCTGCTAAATAAGATAACTGCCATGGCGTTAGGGGCAAGGTTCTGGCATAGTTAGATGATTACTGACTGGCAGAAAGCAGAGGGATGAGGGGTCTTTTTCAGGTTGGCAGCTGGCAATTAGTGGAGTTTTTCAGGAGTCCATGTTGGGACCACAACTACTCACACTATGCATTAACGATCTGCATGAAGGAACTGAGGGCATTGTTGCAACGTTTCCTGATAACACAGAGTGGTGGAGAGACAAGTAGTGTTGAGGAAGCTGGCAGAAGGACTTGGCTAGGTGAGTGGGCAAAGAAGTGGCAGATGGAGTACAATGTGGTAAAGTGTGAGGTTATGTACTTTTGCAGGAAGAATAGAGGCGTAGACTCTAAAAGGGGAAAGGCTTCAGAAATCTGAAGCTCAGAGGTATTTGGGAGTCCTAGTTCAGGATCTTCTGGATGTTAAAGTGCAGGTTCAATTGGCAGTTAGAAAGGAAATGCAATGATGGCATTATTTCAAGAGGGCTAGAATAGAAGAGCAGAAATGTATGACCAGGCTGTATAAGGCTCTGGACAGATCACATTTGGAATACTGTGATCAGTTTCAGGCCCCATATCTAAGGAAGGATTTTCTGGTGTTGGAGGGCATCCAGGGACGTCTACAAGAATGATCCTGCGGATGAAGGGCTTTCATAAGAGTAGTTGAGGACTCAGGGCCTGAATCAATGGAGTTTAGAAGGATGACAGGGGTGGAGGGGGGTATCTAATTGAAACTTACAGAATACTGAGCGGCCTGGATAGAGTGGGCATGGAGAAGATGTTTCCAATAGTAGGAGAGACTAGGACCTGACAGCTCAGCCTCAAAGAGTGACTCTTTAGAACTGAGATCAGGATGAATTTCCTTTAGAGAGTGGCGAATCTGTGGGACTCATTGCTGCATAAGGCTGTGGAAGCCAAGTCATGGGTGCATTTAAGACAGACATAGATAGGTTCTTGATTGTTAAGGGAATCAAGGGTTATGAGGAGAAACATTTTAGCCATAACAAAAACAAAAGCAAAATTGCTGGAGAAGCTCAGCAGCATCTGTGAAGAAGAAAACAGAGTTAACGTTTCGGGTCCAGTGACCCTTCCTCAGAACTCCTTCACAGATGCTGCCAAACCTGCTGAGCTTCTCCAGCAGATTTGTTTTTGTTACTGATTTACAGCATCCGCAGTTCTTTTGGTTTTTATTTAACATTTTAGCCATGATTAAATGGTGGAGCAGACTCAATGGGTCAAATGGCCTAATTCTGCTTCTATGCTGCTTGTGGTCTTTTCTTAGACATGCTCCAACCTTAACTTCCTCAGTAAGCTGCAGATGGCATACCTTCCCCATATGGTCTTTTGTTCTCAATGAAATTACTTACCACGAGTGCCTCATAACAATCTAGATCAATGGGACACAAGGGCAAAGCTGCTAATTTGTGGGAGAGAACGAATAAAGCCGGGGATGGATGAACACAGAAACTGGGGTGCACAGAGAACGATCACAAGAGTACCCATGTTTTGCCTGAGATTCACAGGTAAGTAAGCAGGATCCTAAGGCCTTTGGAAGGTTCCCAAATAGCTTTCAGAATGGTTGTGAGACAATGCTTAAACTTTTCACACAGGTTTTCTCATCATCGCTCTCTTGGCCCTTCTGGCAGGGTTCTTTCCACCAGCGCAGTGCACACAGCTGCATGTTTCAATCATTACGGACAATTACCTGTTGTGCTTGGTTAATTCTTTCTCCAGCATCACTATTTGCTTGAGTCTGTACAAGAACCATTTGTCAATAGCAGTCAAGTCATAAATTTCATCCACTGAGATCCCGCTGTGTAAGGCCTGCAGGAGAAGGAGCATCAGCAACAGCCAGTGAGAAACTCCTGGGAGGTCCACACAGAAAATACTGCACAAACCAACTCTATCCCAAAGGAATCGAATGAGGCTTCTTGCAGGTAAGTCTACATTTGGAAAGTGGGAATCTTTTAAATGTAGTATAGTGAGAATTCAGGGCCAGCCTGTTCCTGCAAGAGTGAAGGGCAAGGTCAGTAAGTAGTGGATGTCAGTGGTTATCATGAGTTTGATAAAGAAGGCGAAAGAAATGGAAGCATATGTCAGGTACAGCACATTAAAAACAGGGGAGGCCCTTCAAAATTATAGAGTGTGTAGGAGGTTGCTTATAAAAGAAATTAGGAGAGCAAAGAGGGGCCAAGAAATTTCTTTGGCAAATGGAATCAAGGAAAACCTCAAGGCTTTTTATAAACATATTAAGAGAACTCTGTGGGAAGCTAGAGAAGTGATTGCTGAGCTGTTTGCTGAGATATTTGTATCATAGATAGTCACAGGTGAGCTGCCAGAGACTGGAGGTTGACTAACGTGGTGCTACTATAGACAGGGAACTATAGACCTGTGAGCCTGACATCAGTGGCGGGCAAGTTGTTGGAGGAGATCCTGAGGGACACGATTTACATGTATTGGAAAGGCAAGGACTCAATAGGGATCGTCGATATGGCTCACTAACTTGCTTCAGTTTTTTTGAAAAAGTAACAAAAAGGATTGATAAAGGCAGAGAGGTGGATGTGGTCAATATGGACTTCAGCAAGGTGCTCGACAAGGTTCCGCATGGTAGACTAGTTAGCAAAGTGAGATCACATGGAATACAGGGAGAACTAGCCATTTGGATACAGAACTGTCTCAAAGGAAGGAGGCAGAGGGTGGTCGTGGTGGCTTTTTCAGACTGGAGGCATATGACCAGCAGTGTGCCACAAGGATTGGTGCTGGGTTCACTGCTTTTTGTCATTTGTACAAATGATTTGGATGTGAATATAGGTGGTATGGTTACTCAGTTTGCAGACGACACCAAAATTGGTTGTGTAGTGGACAGCAAAGAAGGTTACCTCAGAGTACAATGGGACCTTGATCAGATGGGCCAGTGGGCTGAGGAGCTGTAGATGAAGTTTAATGTAGGTAAATGGGAGGTTATGCATTTTGCTAAAGCAACCCAGGCAGGGCTCATAACGTTAGAGCTCTGGGGAGTGTTGCTGAACAAAGAGACCTTAAAGTGCAGGTTCATAGTTCCGTGGAAGTGGAGCCACAGTTAGACAAGATAGTGAAGAAGGGGTTTGGTGTGCTTGACTTTGTTGGTCACTACATAAAGTATAGGATTTGGGAGGTCATATTACAGCTGTACAGGACATTGGTTAGGCCACTTTTGGAATACTGCGTGCAATTCTGGTCTCCCCGTTACTCCGTTGTGAAATTGAAAGGGTTCAGAAAAGATTTGCGAGGATTTTGGCAAGGTTGGAGGGTTAAGCTATAGGGAGATGCTGAAATTGGCTGGGGCAAAATATTTTCCCTGGAGTTTCAAGGATGAGGAGTGTCCTTATAGAGGTTTATAAAACCATGAGGGGCATGGATAGGATGAATAGCCATGGTCTTTTCCCCAGGGCAGGGAAATTCAAAACTAGAGGGCATAGGTTTAAAGTGAAAGGGGAAAGATTTAAAAGGGACCGAAAGGGCAATCTTTATCACACAGACCGTGGTGCACGTATGGGACGAGCTACCA
Source organism: Ginglymostoma cirratum (assembly GCA_024137785.1). NCBI lineage: Eukaryota > Metazoa > Chordata > Chondrichthyes > Orectolobiformes > Ginglymostomatidae > Ginglymostoma > Ginglymostoma cirratum. Next base: position 321,059 of record JAHRHZ010000173.1, read on the forward strand.
GTGGAAAAAGGTGAAGGGTGGTAAAATTACAACATTTAAATGGTATCTGGTTAGGTACATGATTAGGAAGAGTTTAGAGGGATACGGGCCAAATGTTGACAAATGGGACTAGATTAATTTAGGCTAGCTGGTTGGCATGGATGAGTTGGATCGAAGGATCTGTTTCTATTGTGTATATCACTATGACTCCATGAGTAAGAGGGAAAGACAGGGACCTATTACAGGCCAAACGAACAACCTGTGTATGGGGGTCAGTGGGCATGGATGAGGTCTTAAATGAATTGGGCGGCATGGTGACTCAGTGGTTAGCACTGCTGCCTCACAGTGCCAGGGACGCAGGTTCGATCTCAGCCTCGGGTGACTGTCTATGTGGAGTTGGCACATTCCCCTGTGCGTGGGTTTCCTCCAGGTGCTCCAGTTTCCTCCCACAGTCCAAAGATCTGCAGGATAAGTGGATTGGCTACGCTAAATTGCCCGTAGTATTCAGGGATGTGTAGATTAGGTGTGTTATAGGGGGATGGGTCTGGGTGGGATGCTCCAAGGGTCGGTGTGGACTTGTTGGGCCAAAGGTCCTGTTTCCACACTGTAAGGATTCTATGATTCTATGAATACTTCTCATCTATATTCACAGATGAGAAAGTCTTTGCAGTCGGGGATTTCATTTGGCATTGTGATGTCCTAGAACATGTTAAGATTAATAAGGAGGAGATATTAGAACAAAAAACATTACAGCACAGGAGCAGGCCATTTGGCCCTCCAAGCCTGTGCAGACACATTTTGCCATTCCATACTAAAACTGTTTTCACTTACAGGATCCATATCCCTCTATTCCTTTCCTTTTCATGTATTCATCCGGGTGCTTCTTGAATGCTGCTTTTGTGTCTGCTTCCACCTCCTCCTCTGGTAGTGCATTCAAAGCACTCACCAACCTTTGTGTGAAAATCTTGCCTCACATACCTCTTTTAAACTTCACCCCCACATCTTGAACCTGTGTACCCCCTAGTAATTGACTCCTCCACCCTGGGAAAAAGCCTCATACTTTCCACCCTATCCATGCCATCACAATCTAATAAGCTTCTATCAGATCGCCCCTCAACCACCTGCGTTCCAGTGAAAACAAGCCCTGTTTGTGCAACCTGTCTTCATAGCTAAAATCCCCCATAGCAGGCAACATCCTGGTAAACCTTTACCGTACCCTCTCCAAAGCATCCACATCTGATAGTGTGGCGACTAGAACTGCACACAATATTCCAAGTGTGGCCTAACTGAAGTTCTATAAAGCTGCAGCATAACTTGCCTATCCTTACACTAAATGCTCCTTCCAATGAAAGTAAGCATGCCATAAGCCTTTTTCATTATATTATCTATCTGTGCTGCCACCTTCAGTGATCTGTGGACCAGCACACCCAGATCCCTCTGCATATCAATACTCCTAAGGGTTCTGCCATTCACTACATAATTTCCACCTATGCTTAACCTTCCAAAATGCATATTAGATGTTATATTGGGCATCAAGGTGCACAAATTCCCAGGGGCCAGATGAGTTGTATCCCAGGCTATGAGTGAAAGGTCAGGAATCTGACTGCCGGGACCCTGGCATATATCTTTAATACTTTGCTGGCGACAGGTGAAGGGCCAGATGACTGGATTATAGCTAATATGGTTTCCTTGGTCATGAAATGTAGCAGAGATAGGCCAGGTGATTACAGACTAGTTAGTTGAAGTCAGTGGTACAGAAATTATTGGAAAAAAGTCTGAAGGAAAGGATAATCAACACTTGGAAAGGACTGATCAGCTATAATCAGCACATATCTATTAAAAGGCAACTCTCTCTCATAAATTTAATTGACTATTTTTTTAAAAGGTGACTAAAAATATTGATGATGTTTGTGTAGTTGATGTGGTTTACATGGACTTCAGTAAGGCCTTTGACAAGGTTCCACATAGAAGGCTTGTCCAAAAGATAACAGCCTAAGGGATCCAAAGTAATTTGGCAAACTGGATCCAAATTGGCTTGTAAATATCAGACCAAGGGTGATAGCCAAGAGTTGTTTTTGTGATTGGAAGACTGTGACAAAGCGGTGTAGCAAGGGATCAGTGCTGGGATCCTTGCTGCTTGTTGGGTACATCAATGACCTGGATGTGAGTGTAGATGGTACAGTTAGTAAGTCTGCAGCTGACGTGAAAATTAGTGTTGTTGTTGATAGTAAGGAGAATGGTCTCAGGCTACAGTCTGATTTAGATCAGCTGGTAAATTGGGCAGAGCAATGGCTGATAGAATTCAAACCTGGTAAGCTTGAGGTGATGAATTTTGGGAGGTCTAATCAAGGGATTGATATACACATTGAATGGTAGGTCACTAAGGAATACTAAAGAACAAAGAGACCTTAGTGTATGAGTCCATAGGTCCCTGTCAGCACAGATAGACAGGATGGTGAAGAAGGTAAATGAGACGTTTGCCTTCATTAGACGAGGTTCAATTCCACCCTCGGGTGACTGTCTGTGTGGAGCTTGCACATTCTCCCTGTGTCTGCGAGGGTTTCCTCCGGGCGCTCCGGTTTCCTCCCACACTCCAAAGATGTGTAAGTTAGGTGGATTGGCCATGCTAAATTGCCCATTGCGTTTAGGGATGTGCAGGCTAGGCAGGTTAGTCATGGGAAATATAGGGTAGTGGGATGGGTCTGGGTGGGATAGTCTTCGGAGGGTCGGTGTGACCTGTTGGGCCAAATGGCCTGTCCTAACACTGTAGGGATTCTATGCTGCTTCTATTCTATAAGATTTGACAGTCTGCACCCAGAAGTTTTAAAGGAAATGGTTGCAAAGTGGAAGTGCAGTATTGGCCAAAGTATTCCAGAACTCAGTGGTTTCTGGGAGCATTCCAGCAAATTGGAAAACTGCTAATGTGATACCTCTGTTCAAGAAGGGAAGGAGACAGAAAGCTGGGCATAGTAGGCGATTAGTCCGAAAAGAAAAAGCAGGACATTCAGGAAAGCTTGATGCAATCAAACTGAGTCAACATGGTTTTGTGATAGGGAAATCATGTTTGACGTATTTACGAGAGGAGAGAACAAGCGCAGTTCATAAAGAGGAACCAGTGGATGCAGTGTGTTTGGATTTCCAGAAGGAATTCAATAAGGTATCACATAAAAGGTTCAAGGTTATGGTTATGTTACTGTTCATGGTTTTGGATGGTAATGCATTTGAATGGACGGAGGATTGGTTAACACACGATAGATGCAGGGTCAGGATTAATGAGTCTTTTTCAGATTGGAAAGATATAACTCATGGATTACCACAAGGATCAGTCTGAGGGCTTCAATTATTTACTATCTATATTAATGACTTGTGGGGGGCGGGGATTGAAAGCAGCATCTAATGTATTCAAAACAGCTGACAATATAGAAATAAATTGGAAGGCCGGTTCTGATGAGGGAATAAGGAATCTGCAAGGGGATACAGGTAAGTTGAGGTCATGGACAGATGGAGTTCAATGTAGGGAGGAGGCACCAAATACATCTGTAGTTAAAAGAACTGCTGTATTTTTTTAAACAAAGCCCTACTTCAGAATCAGTACCACTCAACCACCCACAAGGTTTAATGGGGCCTAGATGGCTGAGTGGGGGTTGGTTTGGTGAGGGGCCTCCCCAAGAGAAAAAGCATTTGGGCAATTTACAATGTAGGGTCCCTGACTCTGAGGCACCACAATGCTGGAGGGCAATTAGGAGAGGAAGGCGAATGCTGGCTTTGCCAGTGACAATCACATGCCAAGGACTGAGCACAGAACAGTAACAGAGAAATATCTCTCTGGGAAAGAATTTCGGGAGAGCTCCTGGGATCACCCAGTGGTTACGTTCAGTGAGTGGTCATTACCTTTGCCAAGGAGTAGATGCGGTGAATTGAGGGAACAGCCAGATCCTTCTGAAGATCAAAGTCCTCAGACCATAGTTTCTTCATCGGGAGCCGAGGCACAAAGCCTTCGACGGATGGGTGGCACATTCTCAGAGCCTTCTGGAAACTTTCTTCAAACGTGCGACCAATAGCCATTACCTGGGAAACACAAACAAGTAACTCAGAGAAGTACAGCCCCAACACCTGGGCCCAGCTTCAAAAACCAGGGTCTTTCTGCACACATTACAGATAGAGTCATTCCTCTCAACATCAGCATGGGATCCTGGAACCAAAAACACACTTGCTCTTAGAAACCAGACAACTGCTTCAGAATTTCACTGGATGGTGAACAGGAAATCAAAATTCATTGACTGTGTATACCTGTTCAGTGTAACCTCCCCAGTGTGGAATTTTCTGAATTATATATTTCTTAACCATAAATATGTGAGCCAAGAAACGCTGCAGCTAGAAATATTTGCTGAGGGATAAAGTGGTGATAAAGCATCATAAGTGGTGATTAAAAAAAAAATGCTTCTCTCTCTGTTTGGCATCACATCCTAAATACCTGCATTCCACCAACTTTCAATCCAGATCTTGCATTATTGAGCTCCTAACGCACTAAAGTACCAAAGCACTAATTTTGAGAGTTGCTTCGGTCTGCTTAAAACATTGCTCTACAACTAGTGTTTCTGAACAATAAATTCCTGAATTGCAGAGTTGACAGTGAACTGACAAAGGGGACTTATCAATTTTTCTTTTGCCATTATCCAGTACTTGGGTCTCCAATCCCATTAGTCATAAATTCTGAAGAACTCCTTTCTTAGAAACATAAAATGGTCACAATGTTTTTGTTTGCAGGATCTGTAAAGAACATACAGCAATGTGTGACCCAGTGCTTGTGTGACCCAGTCTCAAGGACAAAGCGAACAATAACCCCTTAATCCTGGGAAGGTGAGAGATCCTTACACACAATTCAGAGGAAAATTGGATGAGATCAAGTTCACGTGGGTCAGAACCGGCTGACAGTTGGATACAGGGCACTGCCCACTCACCTCCCCAACACTTTTCATCGAGCTGCCGATCTCCCGCGAAGCTCCATGGAAACGGTCCAGATCCCAGCGCGGAATCTTGGTAACAATATAATCCAGACTTGGCTCAAAACAGGCAGTGGTCTTCCCAGACACTGCATTCTTGATGTCAGGCAGAGGGATACCCAGTGCCAGTTTGGCAGCCACAAAGGCCAGAGGGTAGCTGCAGAGAAAAAGTGAGAGGAACAACTAACAGGAAGATAATGAATGATCAGTGTGCACAAAGGCAGAAGAATTCTTGCTCCCAGATGAGAGGCTGCTCCACGTACAGAGATAGAGAGAGATGTACCCAGGCAGAAACACTGTGCAGGTTCCAACCACATCTCCTGCTCCCTGCAGACACTGCACAGGTGGCACCTGCAGTTCTGATCACTTGGCAATTTTTTTTTTAAAAGAAAACATGAGTGCAGCCAAATGGCCCACACAAATGTAAGGGGCAAGCAGGCAGGGCCTGGCAGAATGATGAACTGTTGCAGTTGCTCCCTATGGCTAGCACTCCTTGAGGAGATGGTGCCTGAAGTCTGTTAGGAACACTCTAGAACTGTTAGTTCATTAATGTCCTTTAGGAAAGGGAACTGCCATCTCTACCTGGTCAGGCCTGCATGTTACTTCAGACCCAAAGCAATTTGGCTGACTCTTAACTGCCCTCTGGGCAATAAATGAATAAAAAAAAATCTCAAGAACAGAGAAAACACTTAACTCCATTCTGTTCAACTGCAACATTGTGAGACATTTTCACACCTCTGCCCCATTACCTCAGTTCGTGTGCGTGTGTATTTTTGGAGTGGCCGGCACCAGGCACCAGCTGTAATCGCCCACACTGCCAGGGCTTCAAGAAAGGAAAACCTGCCAGGGACCCACCTACCACCAGTGCCCAGTAGGAAGCCATCAGCACCAAAACAGGGAGAGTACAACCAGAACACAGGAGGCCTGCCTGATGGAGATGCAGGGATTTCAAAGGGGGCAGTGGGGGTTTGGAGGGGCCAGCAGTACAGAGTGGAGGGGGTTGGCAAGGAGATAGCTTTCCCCTTGTGGGGGAGTCTTGAAACAGGGGACGCAGTTTAAAGACTTAGGTTCCTCATCTGAGACAGAGATAAGCAGAGTTCTTTCCTCTGAGAGATTTCTTATGGGTGTCTTCGAGTACAGATCCCACACTTGAAAGGCCTGTACCTTTAAGACATCAAAACATGTGATCTTTTTATTGTTAATTCAATCGGTGATGTGGAATGTGGAATGTTGTTGGCTGGCCCAGTATTTATAGGCTATCTCTAATTAACCTTGAGAAGATAATGGTGAGCTGCCTTCTTGAACAACTGCAGTCCACGTGAAATAGGTAAACACACAATGTCAATAGGGAGAGAGATGAAGGTTTCTGACCCAGTGCCAGTGAAGGAACGGCAATATATTTCCAAGTCAGAATGTTGAACGACTTGGAGGGGAACTTGCAGGTGGTGGTGTTACCATGTATCTACTGCCCTTGTCCTTCTAGATGGAAGTAGTCGTTTCTAAGGAGCTTTGGTGAATTTCTGTGGCACATCTTGTAGATACTCAACACTGCTACTGCTGAGCATCAGTGGTGGAGGGATTGAAAATTCATGGATGTGGTGCAAATCAAGTGGGCTACTTTGTACTGTATGGCATCAACACTCGGTGTTGGAGCAACAGCCATCGAGGCAAATAGGACTATTCCATCACACTCCTGATTTGTACAATGCAGATGGTCAACTGGCTTTGGGGAGTCAGGTGGTGAGTTACTTGTTACAGGATTCCCCTGACCTGTGCTTGATGCCACAGTATTTATAGTCCAATTTCTGGTCAATGGAAATCCCCAGGATGTTGATTGTGGGAGATTCGGTGTGGTAATGCTGTTGAACATCACGCAGCAGTGGTTAGATTCTTGTTAGAGATAGTCATAGCCTGGCATTTGTATGACACAAAATGTTACTTGGCACTTTTCAGCCCAAGCCTGGATATTCTCCAGGTCTTGCTGCATTCCGACATGGAGTGCTTCAATATCTGAGGAGTGGTGCTGAATACTGCACCAACACCAGTGAGCATCCTCTATTTCTGACCTTATGATGGAGGGAAGATGTCTTGGAACTGATATGACTGACCTCCAACAATCACAATCATTTCTTATGTACCAGGCATGACTCTAACCAGCAGACAGCTGTCCCCTTTTCCAGGTCTTGCTAGGGCTTCTTGAAGTCACACGCAGTCAAATGTAGCTTTGATGTCAAAGGCTGTTACTGTACCTGTCTCCGATTCAGTCACTCTATGTATAATGGAGTCAGTGCAGTCAGTGTACATGTGTGTGATGTATAGGAATATTAGTAAGAACCAAACAGAGTCAATGCCTCTACATCTACAATATTATAGCCTTCTAAATAACTACAGTTGTAAATAAACTTCAGTTCTCTGATTCAAGAACCACCTGATTATAACATCTATGGATTAGCATCTAATAAATCTAAAACCTGCAGATTAAACTGTGGGATTCTCTGCCTCAGAGAATAATGGAGGCTGAGTCATTGAACAAACTCTGAAGTTGGGTGAGACAGATTTTTTATTAAAAACAGAATGAAGGATTACAGGGAGTGCAGACACAGAAGGGGAGCAGAGGTCATAATCTCATGATCTAATGGAATGGCAGTGTAGGCTCGAGGGACTTGAATGACCTAGCTGCTCTGACTCCTTCAGTTCTTGGCAAAGGGCCAAAGAGAGGGGTGGTGGTAGTGTAGGAGGAGCACAGGGCTGGAGTGAGAAGTAGGAGTTGGGGTTGGGTTAATATGCGTGTGTGTATTTGTGTGTGCGTGTGCAGAATATTTGCTTGGGAAGTTGTAAGTGCAGTGGCTGGGGGAATGGAATGCAGCACAGGTGCTGCAGCTAGAGTTACTGGGCTGTCACTCAGACAACAGATCAAGTGGCATGAAGCTGTGCGCTCTCTGAACACTCACTCTTCCATGCTTACACTGTTTATTTCTACCTTGCTCTTTCCCCCAGCCTTTCCGAAACCTAGCTTGCCTTCAGCAAATCTCATTACATAATAAAACCTATTTGTGAAAATGAGATTTGCATGGGATTATTTTAGCTCCAAGCTGCAGACCACAAAGCCGGGACCAGCAATGTCTTGCCTGGCAGCTGGAAAACCCACCCATGACTGACAGTGAACACAACTTGAAGACAGCACACACCCAGGATTAAGGTACCCTCCGGCTGACCAGAAACCTCAAGTATCACTAACAACAGAGTCTGCTTCTATTGACTGGCACCCAGAGACTATATCAGAACTGCGGCAAATACAAAGCAACGGTCACCTAGAAACAACAGGTGACAAAGGTGATCGATGAGGGTAGAGCAGTGGACATTGTCTACATGGATTTTAGTAAGGCTTTCGATAAGGTCCCTCATGGTCGACTCATCCAGAAGATTAAGATGCATGGGATCCACAGTGACTTAGCCACGTGGTTTCAGATTTGGCTTGCCCAGAGAAGGCAGAGGGTAGTGGGGGAAGGGTGGTTTTCAGCCTGGAGTTTGTGATTAGTGGTGTTCTGCAGGGATCCAAAATAGGACCTCTGTTGTTTGTGATACATATAAATGACTTGGGTGAAGGTGTAGATGGGTGGGTTAGTAAGTTTGCAAACAATACAAAGATCAGTGGAATTGTGGATAGTTAGAAGGTTGTCAAAGGACACAGTCGGATATAGATCAGTTGTAGGTATGGGCAGAAAATGGCAGATGGAGTTTAATCCGGGTTAAGTGTGAGGTGCTGCACTTTGGGAGATCAATTGTTAAGGAAAAGTATACAGTTAATGGCAGGACCCTGAACAGCATTGATGTAAAGAGGGATCTTGAAAGTGGCCACGCAAGTAGATAGGGTGGTAAAGAAGGCATATAGCATGCTTGCCTTCATCAGTCAGGGAAATGTGTACAAGAGTCAGGATGTCATGTTGCAGTTTTATAAGATTTTGGTTAGGCTACACTATTGTGTTCAGTTCTGGTCACCACATTACAGGAAGGATATGGAGGCTTTGGAGAGAATGCAGAAGAGGTTTACCAGGATGCTGCCTGGATTAGAGAGCATTAGCTGTAAGGAGAGGCTAGAAAAACTGGTGTTGTTTTCTCTGGAGCATCGGAGGCTGAGGGGAAACTTAACAGGAGTCTATAAAATTATGAGATGCATAGAAAGGATTGATGGTCAGAATCTTTTGTACAGAGTTGAAATGTCGAAAAGTAGAGGGCATGTATCTCGGGTGAGAGGGAAAAAGTTAAAAGGAGATGTGAGGGGAAGTTTTTTTTTAAACACAGAAAGTGATAGGAAGTGTGGAACACGCTGTTGGGGTGGTGGTGGAGGCAGATACATTAGGATCGTTTAAGGGACTTTTAGATAAGCACATGAATATGCAAGGCATGGAGGAATACGGGCCAAGGGCAGGCAGAAGAGACTAGTTTAATTTGGCGTCATGTTCGGCACAAAATCATGGGCTGATGGGTGTTCTATGTAACACTAGAAATGAAGCACCTTCAACAAGAACACCTCACTCAGAAAGGGCATGAAGAGGCCTCAGCCCTCCCAAAGCAATGTTGTAATCCCTCCTTTGGGGAACTGTCCCAAACTGAAGTAGCCTGATGATCTAGAACAACAGGATCACTGTTTAAAAGTAAGAGCTCAGTACTTAGGATGGAGACAAGGATTCCATCACAGATGCTTGAGGGTCTTTGGAACTCACTTCTTCAGAAGTCTTTTGAAAGTTTTTAAGACAAAGCAAGAGTAACTGGAGTAGATAGGAATGTGGAGCATCAGATTGGCCATCATTTTGCTGAATGGCAAAGCAGACTCATGGGACCAAGGGGCCTACCCCTGCTCCTAATCCTTATATTGTATGTAACAATAATAAATGAAGTGGATGAAAATAGATGAAAATTTACAGAGCATTGAAATAGGGTCTCTACAAATTATAATCAAATATCGGGAAGGATCAGTTACAGTGTTAGGAACGCAGCACTGGCCACCCAATAATGGAGAGGATGCAGAGGAAGCAGGAATTTCAGAAATGATATAGACAATGAGTAAAGAACATCAAATGACAAAGATGCGATATCTTAGCCAGTCCAATAACAACTCCAACAAGCAAAACAGGTTCGTGAATAGAATATATAACCAACTTAGCAGATTCATTACTCAACTATTAGGAAAAACTCCAGCAAGAAAGGTCATGGCTAAATCAGGTATTGGCATATAAACCAAAACCACAGACAGGTCAGTGCAAAACAGCATTGAAGCAATATCAATCACAATATAAGACAAAGACCAAAGTCATTGATTGAAGAAAAGTAAATATCAACAAGGATGACAATGAAGCAAGTGAAAATATATTGCAATAGATTACCAACAAAATACGTCCCAGCAAACTAAATTAGGTCAGAATGTAGGAAATATTTCAAACTGTGATCAATGGTGTAATAAATTTCATAAAAAGGTAGCAAATTAGCCAGTGATAACACACAATAAATGAATACAGAAATAATGTAAAAATTAACACAGGAGCAAAAATGACAAAATACAGAGACAGCAAAGCAGAGGACGACAAAAAAAAAGACAATAAAGGAAAGATCAAGAAACAATTAGAAGGCAATACATATATCAGAAAAATATTCCAAAAGTACACAGGTGAATTGGAATGTTGGCATTGCTGGCCGGGCCAGCATTTACTGGCCGTCCCTAGTTTCCCTTGAGAAGTTAGTGGTGAGTTGCATTCCTGAACCACTGTAGGCCATGTACTGTAGGTCCATACACATTGGCATAAAGGAATTCCAGGATTTTGACACAATGGCACTGAAAGAACAGTAATGATATCTCCAAGTCAGGATGCTGAGTGGCTTGAGGGAATTTGCATGTAGTAGTGTTCCCACGTGCCTGCCGGATATCTGCTTGTCCTTCTAGATGGAAGTGGTCATGGGTTTGGAAGTTGCCGTCTAAGGAGCCTTGGTGACTTATGCAGTGCATCTCGTGGATGATACACACTGCTGCTAATGAGTGTAACTGATGGAGGGAGTGAACGTTTGCTGATGTGGTGTCAATCAAATGGGTTGCTTTGTCCTGGATTGTGTCAAGCTTTCAGATAGTTTTGGAGTTGCAGCCATTCCATCAAACTCCCGCTTTTTGTCTTTTAGGCTTAGGGGAGTCAGGAGATGAATTACTCGGTGCAGGATTCCTAGCATCTGAGCCATTCTTGTTGTCACTGCATTTATAATAACGAGTCCAGTTCAGTTTCCAGTCAATGGTAACCACCAAGATGCTGATAGTGGGCGTTTCAGTGATGGTAACGTCTTGAATGTCAAGGAGCGATGATTTAAAAAAAATTGTCTATTATTGAGGTATTCATTGCCTGGCACTTGAGTGATACAAACGTTACTTGCCACTTGTCAACCCAAAACCGGATACTGCTCAGGTCTTGTTGCATTTAGATACTGATTCAACATCTAAGGGGTTGTGAATGGTGCTAACCGTTGTGCAATCACTGACAAGCATCCCCACTTCTGACCATATGATGGACAGAAGGTCATTGACGAAGCAGTTGAAGGTGGTTAGGCCGAAAACGCTACTTTGAGGAATTCTTGCAGAGATGTCCTGGAGCGGAGATGACTGACCTCCAACAACTACAACCATCTTTCTACATGCCAGCTGAGAGTCTAACCAGTGGAGAGTTTTCCCCCAATTCCAATTCATTCCAGTTTCGCTATGGCTCCTTGATACAACAATCAGTCAAATAGAATACTGATGTAAAGGGCTGTCACTTTCACCTCATCTCTGGAATTCAGCTCTTTTATCCATGTTTGAACTAAGGCTGTAATAAGGACAGGAACTGAGTGGCACTGGTGGAACCCAAACTAGGTGTCACTGGGCAGGTTATTGCTGAGCAGGTGCTGCTTGATAGCACTGTTGATGAGCCCTTCCATTCAACGTAACTAACGATTGAAAGTAGGTTGTTTGGGCATAACTGGCTGGGTTGGATTTGTCCTGCATTTTGTATACAGGATATACTGGGACAATTTTCCAAATTGTTAGGTAGATGCCAGTGTTGTAGCTGTACTGGAAACAGATTGGCTACGAGTGCAGCAAGTTGTGGAGCACAAGTCTTCAGTAGTATTGTCAGAATGTTGTCAAAGGCCACAGCCTTTGCAGTATCCAGTGTCTCCAACCATTTCTCGATATCAGGTGGAATGACTCAAGTTAGGTCAATTATGTTACTGGGTAGTACTGCAGAAGGCCAAGATGGATCATCAACTTGTCACTTTTGGCTTTAGATTGCTGCAAATGCTTCAATCTTATCCTCTGCACTGAGTTTTTGGCTCTCCCATCATTAAGGATATTTGTGGAGCCTCCACTTCCAGTGTGTTGTTTCATTGTTTCATTCACCAATCATGACTAGACGTGGAGGACCACTGAACTTAGATCTGATCTTTTGGTTGTGGAACAGCTTAGGTCTGTGTGACAATGCCATAGCTTTAAGAGCTGTATTCTGTCCTGGCTACTTTTGAAGAAAGGTTTTAAGACTGAGGTAACAAGCTATCTACATGATTCCAATAAAGGAAACAGCTGGTGAAGCCTTGGGGCTTTTTCCACATTGCAACAATAAAAGCAGCCTGAATGGGTGGGATCAAGCTTCCAAAGAACCAGGACTTTTAGTTTCAGTTTCTCAGTAACAGCTGCTGAGGTCTTGAAGCTGGATGAAGAAACTGTTTTGGCTGTCTATTACAGACAAAAGCTGGTGTTCTCAATCTGCTGCTAGAATTGCATGTGAGACAATCTAGGTTTCTGAATTTGCCTATGCCAAAAGGCGTGTTTATGGGATGTTACTATACTGGAACAGTTAATTAGTAGTAGCTCATATATCCATTATTCTGTCAAGCATTACAATAGAGTTAGAGTTACAAGGCCATTTTGTTTTTGTTTTATTTTGACTGTATTTTAACTGGAATGTAAAAGTAAAGTGTGTTTTGCTTAACATCAAGTAGTTTGACCAATCAAAATGTATCTGGAATACAAAACCTTACACATAACTTTAAAATAAGAAAAAGTTGTGATCTAGGCAATGTCCTTAATATATCTTGAGCAGGTTTGATTTGGTCCATAACAAACTGGGGGCTTGTCCAGGATCAAAATCTCTAATTCTAGATTGTTGGACTCAAAGGCAGTGAGTAGTGAGTGTTGATGTCTCTTATTTCAAGTGTTGCATTCAGTTAGTTTAAATAGGGCGTGCCTTGTGCAGTAATGGCTCTTTCAGACACAAACAAACAATTTACTTGGTGGTGGAAGAAGTCACTTGGGGAATTTTACAAAAAGCGAGAAAGGAGATGCTTTCAGAATTGGCAAACTAGCTGGAGTCGGCATTGCCTGTATCTGTGAGAAAATGGGAGCTAAATTGTGACAATCATGCAGCATTTACAATGGCCAGGAATGCCATCAGAAGCTTTGTAAATGGCTAAAATTCAATTGTACATGAAGTGGCTTGAGTTAGAGGCAAAAAAAAAAA
>JAHRHZ010000173.1:334971-411338 GCA_024137785.1 Ginglymostoma cirratum
TTCATCCAGCTCTACATCTTGTTATCTCAGATTCTCCAGCATCAGCAGTTCCTACTATCTCTAAAAAAGTTCAGATGTTTTCACTGCAATAACATAAGCCAAATGAAGTCGTGGTGTTGGTGGTTGAGAAAAAGCGCTAGGAAGAGAGATTTGGGAAAACAAGATAAGCCAATGAGTTTTGTTGAAGTGGTAAAAGAAAGCACGGTGGAAATTAAAAAGCTGCAACAGAATGTACAACCTGATCAGGGGTCAGTTGAAAACAAAGTGCCAGATCCCTTTAAAGAATTTACTTGCGAGGGTACGGTTTACTCATGTATGCCAGGAGGAGCAGGTAAAGAAATCAAAATTTTAAGAGATACGGGAGCAAGACAATAGAACATAGAACATAGAACATAGAACAGTACAGCACATTACAGACCCTTCGGCCCATGATGTTGTGCCAAACTTTTACCCTAATCCTAAGGTCTATCTAACCTCCACCCCTACCCTATACTATCATCCATATGCCTATCTAATAGCTGCTTAAATGCCCCCAGTGAGGCAGACTCCACTATCCTCTCTGGCAATGCATTCCATGCCCCTACCACTCTCTGCGTAAAGAGCCTACCTCTGACGTCTCCCCTGTATCTACCTCCACTCACTTTAAAACTATGCCCCTTCGTAATAGATACCTCCACCCTAGGAAAAAGTCTCTGGCTGTCCACTCTATCTATACCTCTGATCATTTTGTACACCTCTATGAAGTCACCTCTCATCCTTCGTCGTTCTAAAGAGAAAAGCCCTAGCTCTCTCAACCTTTCCTCGTAAGACCCAAAGATCACAATCTTTGATGGGGAAAGAGATGAGGAAATAAGAATTCAGATGAAGTATTGCCAGAAAAGATGGTAATATGTGTAATTCACGGTGAGAAGAGCAGTGCTCCATTATATAAAGTGAGGATGGAGAGTCCGATGAAAAGTGGTGAAGTGGTGGTATGAGTAATAGAGAAATTCTCAGTTCCAGGAATACAGTTTATTCTTGGTAATGATATAGCTGGATCACAAGCAGAAGTGTTGCCTACTATGGTTGAAAAGCCAGTGGAAAATCAGGCAACTGAGGTGTTACAGGAAGTATATCCTGGGATTTTTCCTGACCGTGTGGTAACAAGATCTCAAAGCCTCTGGTTGAAGCAGGAGGAGTACTCAAAGAATAAAGATAAGAAAGTTGAAGTTCAATTATCAGAAAATAGGTTTGATCAAATTGTTAAGAAAGAAACAAGAATACTTGGAGGACAAAATAGGTACTTTTTGTTCAGAGAAATTAGCTAAATTACAACATAAAAGTGGAAAAACTAAAGCAGTTGAATCAAAAATCATACACAGAAGAAGAAGAACCTGAGCATATCTCAGGATGTTACTATCTTAAAAATGACATCTTGATGAGGAAATGGAAGCCATTACATATTCAGGCAGATAGGAAATGGGCAGAAATTAATCAAGTTATAATACTGACAGGTAACACATGAATTACAAGTTGGAGGTCATTTGGAAGTAAGGTAAACTCAAGCCAAAATACAAAAGCTTTTTAACTGGTCTGCACCACAAAACGATGTGGTTGAATTTTGCCGGGCATATCATACGTGTCAGGTAACTGGAAATCCTCAGGCAACGATGAAAACAGCATACTTAATCCCATTCCCACATTTGAGGAACCTTTTACGTAATTCTTAATTGATTGCAAAGGAAATTTACCTAAAATAAAAAGTGGGAAACAGTATTTGTCAACCATAATGGATATGTCTACCAGATTTCCAATGGCTAGTCCATTATGCACTGTCACAGCAAAAAGACTGTAGGAGAGTTACTCAAACATTTTACTAGATATGGACTATCCACTGAAATACAATTGGATCATGGTTCAAATTCTACATTTAAGTTATTCAAGGAACTTATGGAGAACTTAGGAGTAAAACAATTCAAATCCACTGCGTACCATTCGGAATTGCAGTAGCAAACTTTAAAGACCATGTTAAGTGCTTACAGTCAAGACTATCCAGAGGATTTGGATAAAGAAATTCCATTCGTACTTTTTGCAATTAGGGATGTACCTGATGAATCAACTAAATTCAGTCAACTTCAAAAAGTTTTTCGGCATGAGGTGAGAGGACCACTGAAATTCATCAGGGAGAAATTGGTGAGTCAGAGTTCAGAAACCACACATTTAGACTGTGTGTCAAACTTTAGGAAAGATTAAACAGAGCAGGTGAGTTGGCTGGACAGCATTTAAAAGTAGCACAGCATGTGATGAAACAGGAAACAGACAAGAAATCAAAATTTCACAATTTTGCGAGGAGAGATAAAGTGCTCTTGTTACTTCCACAGTGGGTGAACTTAAAGGCAAAGTTTAGTGAGCCTTATCAAATTGATAGGATTAGGTGAATTATTTAATAAGACCACCAGATAGAAAGAAATCTCACAGAGTGTATCATGTGAATATATTCAAAAGGTATTCTGATAGGGAAGGAAAGGAAAAGGAAAACGAAAACGTGTTACAGGTTACAACACAGATTTGAATTGGGCATTCTTCAACTTAAATTGAACAATGAGGAATTTCTCAAAACTTGGGAAAAATTATTCAGTTAACTCTCAAAGGAAAATCAAAATGACCTGAAAGAGTTATTACAATCACATGTGAAGATATGTGGGAGTAAGCTGGGAAGTACTAATCTAATTACACATGATACAGATGTAGGAAATGCTGTTCCAACTAGACTTAACCCTTTAAAGTTGGCACAGGTCAAAGAGAGATTGAATGCATATTCAAAGGCAATGAACCGAGTTGCAGCAAACGGAGCACACTCGTAGTAATGGTGCCAAAACCAGATGGCACCCAACCATTATGCGTGGACTATCACAAAGTCAAGGCAGTTAGAAAATCTGATTCATATCCTATTCCAGGTTTGGAAGACTCTATTGAGAAGGTGGGAGAAGCACCTTATATTTCAAAGTTGCACTTCCTCAGACGATTCGGGTGGGTACCTTCATCTGAAAGAGTGAAGGATATTTTGTTTCTCGTGACATTGAATGGACTGTACCAGTTTAAATTCATGCCATTTGGTATGAAAATGCACCAGCTGCATTTCGAAGACTAACCAATAAGGTCATTTTGGGACCCAATTCTGCAGTGTACAGTGCTGACCTGGCGGTTTTTAGTCACACAGGGAAGGAATATTTGGAGCATCATTCGGAATTATTTGATTGACTTTGAGATAACCCTGGCTAAGATTGAGTTCACAAAAGTCCAAGTCAATTTCCTGCACCATGTTATTGGCCATGGACAGATTCTCCACACCCCCACCAGGGTGTGAAAATAAAGGTTATTGGGGAGTTTCCCATACCATCAATGATTCCTGGGATTTAGAGTTTTTTTATTGGAAATTCATGCTGAACTTTAGCAGTGTAGTTGCTTCACCAACTGATTTGTTGAATAAGTGCAGAATGTCAGAAGGTATTTGACAGCCTGAAAGCTGTGTTAACCACTTAGCTACTGTTAGCCACACATAATTATGCAAAACAATTCAAGGTCGCTATCAACACGAGTGGTGCGGGTATCGGTGGCTATACTATTGCAAGAAGACAATGAGAAGATAGGAAGACCTATTGAGTATTTTTCCAGAAAATTTAATAATTATCAACAGAAATATTGTATGATTTAGAAGGAGGCCCTGAGCTTGGTATTAGCATTGCAATATTTCAACATTTATATAGCCAGCAACGCATCTGAGACAATTGTATATGCTGATTAATAAAAAATTAAGGGTAAAAATTCCAGACTGTTTAGATGGAGCTTGTTATTGCAGTCATTCAGTTTGAAAATTATACACGTAGCAGGACGACAGAACGTAATTGCCGATGCACTGTCATGACTTTGTTGAAGGTACAGGCGTTCAGTGACGAGAAAAACAAACTGAAATGGACAGTAGTAGTGCATATTTGCATGCTTAGAGTCAATGTATATGTATTGTAGTATACTAACAGCATTAGACTAAAGTTTTTTTTAAGTGAAGCAATCTGTTATATTGATTGTTTTTAAGGGAGGATAACAATACTACAGCTATAAAAGCTATATTTTGTCCTGGCATTTTCTGAAGAGAGGTTTTAAGACTGAGGTCCTAAGCTTAGCTGGTGCCATTCCAATATAGGAAACAGCTTGTGAAGCCTTGGGATTTTTTCCCAAATTGGAAAAAGCAGCCTGAATGGGTGGGATCAAGCTCCCAAAGAACCAGGACTTTTAGTTTTTCAGTAACAGCTGCTAGGGTCTTGAAGCTGGATGAAGAAGCTGTTTTTCCTAACTGTTACAGATAAAAGCTGGTATTCTCTTCCTGCTGCTAGAATTGCATTTAACAATCTATTTTTCTGAATTTGCCTTTGCTAAAGGGTGTTACTATAATGGAACAGTTAATTAGTAGTATGGTGGCACAGTGGCACAGTAGTTAGCACTGCTGCCTCACAGCGCCAGGGATCCAGATTCAATTCCATCCGCGGGTGGCTGTCTGTGTGGAGTTTGCACATTCTCTCCGTGTCTGCGTGGGTTTCCTCCGGTTTCCTCCCACAGTCCAAAGATGTGCAGGTTAGGTGCATTGGCCATGCTAAATTGCCCGTAGTGTTCAGGGTTGTGTAGATTAGGTGGGGTATAGGGGGATGGATTTGGGTGGGTGCTCTGAGGGTCAGTGTGGACTTATTGGGCCAAAGGGCCTGTTTCCACACTGTAGGGATTCAATGATCATAATATACCTTTTATTTTGTAAAGCATTTCGATAGTTACAGTTAACCCAATTCTTTTCTTGCCTTCTTATTTTGTCTGTATTTTAACCATAGTATTAAAAAAAGTGTTTTACTTAACATCAAGTAGCTTGACCAATTGAATTGCATCTGGAATACAACAGCTTAACTTTTTCTTATTTTAAAGATAAATGTAAGGTATAGACTAAGTCAATACAGAGTGGAGCTGGAGGAACACAGCAGGTCAAGCAGCAGAGGAGCAGAAAAGTTAACGTTCTAGGTTTACAGCCTTCGTCAGGATTGGGCAGGAGGAAGGGAGCTCGGAAATAAATACAAGGAGGGGGTTGGGACTGGGTGAAGGTAGGGGGGATGGTGATAGGCGGATGTAGGCAGGAGATTGTGGAGATAGGTCATGGGAAGGATGGAGCGAATAGATGAGAAAGAAGATGGACAGGTGTGTCAGGTCATGGAGGCAAGGATGAAAGGGAGGGCTGGTCATGGGATGAGGCCAGGGGTGGAGAGATTTTGAAACTGGTGAATTTTACATTCAGGCCATTGGACTGTAAGCTCCCGAGGCGGAATATGAGGTGTTGTTCCTCCTGCTCACGTGTGGCATCATTGTGATGCTGGAGGTGGCCCAGATGGACATGTCACCAAGGGAGTGGGAGGAGGAGTTAAAACATTTGGCAACCGGAAGGTGCTGTTGATTATAGTGTACAGAGTGCAGATGCTCTGCAAATCTGTCTAGACTACCTTCTTAATAAATTTTGAGAGGGTTTGCTCCGGTCCATCATACCTGTCAATCACTTGTTGCTTATGCTGTCTGACATGCAAGTTTTCTTGCTTGGTAGCTTCATCAAGCTTTTTTTGTTTTTAGGTATGCGTAACTTCCCAACTCCTGTATTCAACTCTCCTCACAAATAAACAATAACCTTCTGTTAGTTTTCCTGAATACCTGCTGTACCTGCGTACTAACGTTCTGTCATTCAAGCACTAAGGCACCTGGATTTCTTTGCATCTGAGAGCTCTTAACCTCTCACTATTTAAATAATATGCTGCTTTTGTACTCTTCCTGCCAAAATGGGCAATTTCACACTTTCCCACACGATACTTCATTTACTACATCTTTGGCCTCTCACTTAACCTACCTACGCCTCTTTGTAGGCTCCTTATTTCCTCTTCACAACTCACTTTTCTACCTATCTTTGTCATCAGCAAATCTAGCTACTATACCTTTACACTAACTTTCACTCACACTTTAAATACTCCTTCCTTATTTATTTTTGCTACTTTTGTAGCAAATCTTCTGACCTGTCACCTATCTTTAAAGGATTTTATGCCTTTTCTTTGAGACTGATACTCTAACTTTTTCAGTTAACCACAGATGGTGACTCGGTCCTTCAGAAATCTTCCTATTTGTTGGAATGTACCTATTCTGCACATTCTGGAATATTCCCTCAAAATGTTTGCCACTTCATCTCTTTGGACCTATCCCTTAAATTAAACTGCCAGTTCATAGAGTCATAAAGTCATACAGCACGGAAACAAACCTTTCGGTCCAACTGGTCCATGCCAACCAACTTTTCCCCAACTAAACTAGTCCCACTTGCCTGCCTTTGGCCCATATCCCTCCAAACCTTTCCAATTCAGGTACTTATACAAACATCTTTTCATTGTTGTAACTGTACCTGCATCTACCACTTCCTTTGCAGTTCATTCTACATATGAACTACTCTGTTGTGAAAAGTTGCCCCTCAGTTCCCTTTTAAGTCGTTTTCCTCTTACCTTAAAAATATGCCCCCTAGTTTTGAACTCCACCACCCTAAGGAAAAGACCTTTGCTATTCACCTTACCTATGTCCCTCGTGATCTTATAAACTTCTGTAAGGTCATCCCAGTGACCTACGCTCCAGTGAAAAAAGTCCTGCCCTATCCAGCCTCTCCTTATAACTCAAACCCTCCAGCAGCATCCTGATAAATCTTTTCCAAAACCTCTCCAATTTAATAACATCCTTCCCATAGCAGGGTGACCAGAACTGTGCACAATACTTCAAAAGTGGCCTCAACAATGTCCTGTACAACCTCAATATGATATCACAACTCATATACTCAATAGTCTGAGCAATGAAGGCCAGTGTGCTAAATTCCTTCATAACTACTCTGTCTACCCATAATGCAGCTTTTAATGAACCATGTACCTGAACTCCTAGGTCTCTCCATTTAACACCACCACCTAGGCCCTACCATTAACTGTTTAAGCTTTGCCCTCGTTTGTTTTACAAAAATGTAATACCTTGCATTTATCCAAATTAAACTCCATCTGCCACTCCTTGGCCCATTCACCAAATTGATCAAGATTTCTTCACTGTCAACTATACCACCAATTTTAGTGCCATCTGCAAAATGACTAACCATGCCTCCTAAATTCTCATCCAAATCATTCATAAAAATGACAAACAGAAGTGAACCCAGCACCGGTCCCTGCGGAAACACCGCTGGTCACAGCCCTCCAGTCTGAAAAACAACCTTTCACCACCAGTATTGTGCATAGGTCTGGTCACCCTGCTATGAGAAGGACATTACTAAATTGGAGAGGTTTTGGAAAAGATTTATCAGGATGCTGCTAGAGGGTTTGAGTTATAAGGAGAGGCTGGATAGGGCAGGACTTTTTTTTCTGAAGAAGGGTCTAGGGCCGAAACATCAGCCTTCCTGCTCCTCTGATGCTGCTTGGCCTGCTGTGTTCACCTAGCTCTAAACCTTGTTATCTCAGATTCTCCAGCATCTGCAGTTCCTACTATATCTTCATCACCGTCTGTCTCCATCCGTCAAGCTAATTTTGTATCCAATTGGCAAGCTCTCTCTGAATCATGTAATCTTACTTTACTAATTAGTCCACCAAGCTTTGTCAGAGACTCTACTAAAATCCATGCAGACAATGTCTACCAATCAGCTTTCATCAATCTTTTTGATTAGGTCCTCACAAAACTCAATCAAGTTTGAGAGACATGATTTCCAAGCACAGAGCCATGCTGACTATCCCTAATCAGTCTTTCCCTCTCCAAATGCATGTAAATCCTATCTCACTTTCAGTAGCTTCACTTTCATGCCATCATAATTGCCCTTGTTTAAATTCCAACTAAATTCTTAGACCCATATTTCACTCCATTAAACTGTATACATAATTCATAACAATATGATCACAGTTTCCTAGGGGCACTTTCACTGAGGTCAGTAATTAATCCCATCTCGATGGTCACAAAAGTCCAGTAGAGCCTGTTCTCTGCTTGGTGCCATAACAGCACTTGTTAAGAAATTGTCCTGAAAACAGTCAATGTACTCCTCATATAGGCTACATTTTCATATCTGATCTTTCCTGCCTATTCATAGGTTAAAATTTCCCATAAGAATTGTTGTACCCTTTCAACAAGATTCTACTTTTCCTTCCTTGACATCCCACCTTAAAATGTGCTTATTGTTAGAGGGCTTGCTCTTCTTGCTCCTCATCTCTACCCATACTGCTTATTTATCCTGATTTCCTCTCCATCTCTTTCTACTGTGCTTGTATCAATTTTAATTAACAGAGCCACTCCTCCACTCTTTCGCAGCTTCATGCCCTTTCTAAATGTCACATACCCTTCAATGTTCAGGTTCCAACCAAAGCCATCCTGCAGCCACAGCTCAGTAATGGCCAATAGATTGTACTTATTTATCTCAACTTTTACTACTAGTTCATCTGTTTTGTTTTGAATGCTGCATGCATTTACATTCTGCCTTACATTTTGTCCTTTTATTATTTTTTGTAACCTCTCCTCTTATCTGCAGCTTTGCTCTTTGATCTGTACGTTCTGGCCATTCCTGTCATCGTCCATTTATCATTTCCCACATAAATTCCTTCCTCCATTGCCTTTTTCCCCACTCTTTGGTTCACCACAACATCCAAATTTGGGCCCTTGCCACCATGTTTTAACTTAAAAAGTCATTGCAGACTGATCGGCTTATTACCATTTACAAAGAAATTCTTATTGAAAGACGTAAGAGAAAACCAGCAAGAAATTTAAAAATAGGATACCGAATAATCAGGGCAAGTGAAACAGGTGAGAAGAGAGAAGACAAGGCGGTGCCCTTCTCATGATCTTTAACTTTATGAGATGGCAGATCCTCAGTAAGTAGCAGTGGAAACAGACTAGTCACAAATAAATTCACAGGGAATTCAGAAAACCATCTTTACCCAGGGAGACCATCAGTTACAGCACAATGTCTTGATGGACAGAGAGAAACTGCAGGGAGAAAGCTGGAAAGGATCTAGTGATGGGATTGGACACGTTGGGCGAGAGGAAATTCCTGTGGAAAGCAAACACCTGCATTAACCAACTAGAAGACAAGATGTAGAGCTGGATGAACACAGCAGGCCAAGCAGCATCAGAGGAGCAGGAAGGCTGACGTTTCGGGCTTAGACCCTTCTTCAGAAATGGGGTGGGGAAGGGGGCTCTGAAATAAATAGGGAGAAAGGGGGAGGCGGACAGAAGATGGATAGAGGAGAAGATAGGTGGAGAGGAGACAGACAGATCAAAGAGGTGGGGATGGAGCCAGTAAAGGTGAGTGTAGGTAGGGAGGAGATAGGTCAGTCCAGGGAGGACGGACAGGTCACGGGGGCGGGATGAGGTTAGTAGGTAGGAGGTGGGGGTGGGACTTGAGGTGGGAGGAGGGGATAGGTGGGAGGAAGGACAGGTTAGAGAGGCAAGGACGAGCTGAGCTGGTTTTGGGATGCGGTAGGGGGAGGGGAGATTTTGAAGCTTGTGAAGTCCACATTGATACCATTAGGATGCAGGGTTCCCAAGCAGAATAGGAGCTGCTGTTCCTGCAACCTTCAGGTAGCATCGTCGTGGCACTGCAGGAGGCCCAGGATGGACATGTCGTCTGAGGAATGGGAGGGGGAGTTGAAATGGTTCACGACTGGGAGTTGCAGCTGTTTAGTGCGAACCAAGCGTAGGTACTCTGCAAAGCAGTTCCCAAGCCTCCGCTCGGTTTCCCCGATGTAGAGGAGGCCACAACGGGAACGGCGGATGCAGTATACCACATTGGCAGATGTGCAGGTGAACATCTGCTTGATGTGGAAATTCTTCTTGGGGCCTGGGATGGCATTGAGGGGAGAGGTGTAGGGGCAGGTGTAGCACTTCCTGCGGTTGCAGGGAGAAGTGCCAGGCATGGTGGGGCTGGAGGGGAGTGTGGAGCGTACAAGGGAGTCATGAAGAGAGTGGTCCCTCCGGAAAGCAGATAAGCGTGGGGAGGGAAAAATGGCTTTGGTAGTGGGGTCAGATTGCAGATGGCAGAAGTGCCGGAAGATGATGCGTTGAATCCGGATGTTTGTGTGGTGTAAATACTATAGAAAATGTTATACTATGGGCCCCTCTCCGCTTCCCCACCTTTTCATCTTCTTTCAAATTGCTAGCAGCCACATAGGGATGTGTCTTTATGAAGTGTGCTCATTGGACAGGAAGTGCACTGCTCCTCCCCCTCCCCCTCCCCCTCCGCTTTCCTTACCCAGTGGCTTTGGAGGCCAGAGCTGAGCTGCGCGAGAGGCGGGCATTGACCTCAATGATGCAGTACTCCAGTGAGGCGGGATGCAATGCGTACTGAATGTTGCATTCGCCAATGATGTCCAAATGGCGCACCACCTTGATCGCAGTTTCACGCAGCATGTGATACTCCTCATTGGACAGAGTTTGACTGGGGGCTACAACAACTGAGTCTCCTAAAAGACAAGACACAAAGCACCAGGATCACCAACCAAGAACCACAGCTCCAGGGACCGAGTAGAGCATATCTGAAACAGAGTCGCTTCACCTGACTGCACAGACAGACCAACACCTATTCCTCTTGACTTGTAGGACTCTCATCACCATCGGTCCTCCTCAGTGAATCTCCACACTGTTAAAATGTGAGCTCAGTGTCAACCCGTCACAGCCCACCCAACCACCCTTCTCAAGCCCTGCCATCTGCAATCTGAGTCAATGAGAGCTTCCCCCATTCAAAGCTTACCATTTCCTTCAATAGGCACAGAACAGCATTGACTGGATATCACACTGCACCTGGAGTATAGCAGGACAGTGGGAATCTATCACGCTCCTGCGGGTAGCTTCCATTTTTATGTTAACTTCCCATAATGCTAATGCTCCTGCTCAATGTGCTGGATTAAAAATTTGATGGTCATATCAAAAACACTTCATGTATGAAGGCAAGATCTCCCTGATTACCAAGGAAATAAATGGTGTGTGCAAGCCAACACTGTGCATCCATCCAGGGTCTCACTGTGCAAGGGTAGGGCCCAGTTTGAGAGCTTCTCAGAGCTGCATTCGCTCACTGGTTTTGGAATAACATGTCAGGGACCCGGTGTTTTGGAGTCAATGTGCCATGGGTCAGCGAGGAGACAAAAGATAAACTCTACAAAAGGTAAAGCTTTCCACCACACCAGGCCTTTCTCAGAGTATCATGACCTGTGTATCAACCAAGCGTCTCAGCAAGAAGGACTGTATTGAGGATGAAAGGCATAGATCTACCTCCTGCTGCTGGGACAAACAACAAAATCCCCTGGAGATTGTACCAAGATCCAGCAGGAAACAGAGTGACACACTGTGGGCTAGGTATGGGTCATTACCAATCAAAGACCATGAGCGAACACGAAGGCCAGTCAACAAGTAGCATTGTATTGACTTTAAAGTAACATGGGGCTTCCAGCTTGAAATCCTGACACAGTTAAGTTCCAAAATGCTACACAAAATTAGAGAATGGACTATCTATTCCCTTCTGACAGTTTTACCTGTATGAATTCCCAAGGGGTCAAAGTTCTCCATGTTGCAGACAGTCACACAGTTATCAGCTGCATCACGCACTACTTCATACTCCACCTCCTTCCAGCCCAGCAGTGACTGTTCCACGAGGATTTGATTGGTCATAGCCAAGGCCTGGAAAGACAACAGAACAATCAACATAAACCTGGCGCTGTGCTCCAACAAACAGACAAGAACCACTGTTATTAAGCCACTTTAGCTGATTCATTCAGTAATCACATCCACAATTTAAAATTTGGACAAGGGGAGTGTAGTATGGATGAAAGGCAGTGGTTAAGTAAGTTGGGCGTAAGATGCAGAGAGGAATAATTATAAGATGGCAGAGTGACAGTCAGTGTTGGTAAACAAGGCAGATTGGGAAACAAGCCACACGGCGGCTCAGTAGTTAGCACTGCAGCCTCACAGCACCAGGGACCCAGGTTCAATTCCAACCCCAGGTGACTGTCTGTGCGGAGTTTGCACATTCTCCCAGTGTCTGAGGGTTTCCTCCGGTTTCCTCCCACAGTCCAAAGATGTGCAGGCTAGGTGGATTGGCCATGCTAAATTGCCCATAGTGTTCAGGGAGGTGTGGGTTATGGGGGGGATGGGTCTGGGTGGGATGCTGCAAGAGTCGGTGTGGACTTGTTGGGCCGAAGGGCCTGTTTCCACACTGTAGGGATTCTAATTCTAATTCTAATTCTAATAACTGTGATCAGAAAATGAATGATAACGAAGGATGGTCGGGCGGTGCGGTTAAGCAAATGTGCACTAGTTCTGAAGAAGGATCACTCAACTCGAAACATTTACTGTGCTTCTCTGCCCAGGCGCTGCCAGATCTGCTGAGATTCTCCAGCACTTTCTATTTTAACGTGTTCTTGGAAGGTTAGCTTTGTCAGACAGTGAAAGCAGTATCTCAATGTGATACAACTGAAAGAACTCTACTGATGAGGGACAGGAGGACAAGATCATTGCTGAATGTGAAAAAAATACTTTAGAGTGCACCAGGGTTGGCGGGGACATGCAAGAGAAACCCAAATTACCAAACACCTCTCACTGTTTGGTGTTTGCCAGGCTCTGTATTAGAGCTGTTGCAATTATTCATATATTAAGGACCTGGACTTTTAAAATCTGCAGACAGCACAAAGAGTCAGCAAGGAACCCTGTCATATAGAGAACGGCAATCACCAGAGGGCTGTGTACAGACCAGGGGAAGTGCGCCTCATATATGGGGAAGAAGAGAGGTGAGGGCTAGCGTTCATAGTCCAAGTGAACCTTGGAAAAAATACATGTGGATATTATATTGTTCAGAGGGCTTGGTGCGGTGTCAATTTTACTGCAATTCTCTCTGTGTGGCAGCACACTCTCTCTCTTGTTCATGGGGCATAAACACATGGAAAGGGTAGCAAAGACGGTCAGTGACCATGTTGCCAGAACTCCTTAAGAGACTGAGCTGTGAAACAAGACCATCACTCCAAATTTGCAAACAACATAAAAACAGGGGAAAAGGCAAGTTGTAAGAGGGATGGAGTTTACAGAGAGGTATTGACAGGTTAAGTAAGTGGGCAAGAAATTGGCAAATGGAGTAAAATGTGGGAAAACGCAAAATTGTTCATTTTGAAAGGGAGATCTAAAGAACGGTATTATTTAAATGGAGAAAAACTGCAGAAAACTGTAACATAAAGGAGCTTGACAGGGTAACTGCTGAGACGATGTTTTCCCTCATAGGAGAGTTGAGGGCCAGAGGGCATAATCTCAGAATTAAGTGCTGCCAAGTTAAGGCTGAGATGACGAGTAATTTCTTCTCTCAGAAGGTTGAATGTCTTTGGAACACCTTGCCACCGAGAGCTGTGGGGGTATATTAAGGCTGAGATAAATAAATTCTTAATCAGTCAGGAGAATCAAGAGTTATGGAGAACGGGCAGGAAAATGGACGTGAGGAATGATGGATCAGCCATGATTCTACTGAATGATGGATAAGGCTTAAGGGGCCAAATGGCCTAATGGTGTTCCTATTTCTTAAGGTCTTATGGCTTTACCAGAAGAATTAGCAGCAGCCCATTGAATCTGCTCGGCCATTCCATGAGGTCATGGCTGATCAGATTACCCTCAACTCCACTTCGCTACCTTTTCCCCATAACCTTCGATTTCCTTCCTGATTAAAAATCTCTGTATCTCATTTGAACATACTTACTGACCCAATCTCAACAGCCTTCTGTGGTAAAGGATACCACAGATTCACTACCCTCAGAGAAGAAATTGCTCCTCATCTCTGTCTTAAATGGATGACCCCTTATTCTGAGATTATCCTCTCTGATCCTAGACTCTGTCACAAGGAGAAACAACCATTCCGCATCTACTCTGTCAAGTCCCTTAAAGATCTTGTACGTTTCAATAAAGTCGCTTCCCATTCTTCCAAATTCCAGTGAGTAACAGGCCCAAACTACCCAACCTCTCCTCATGACAGCATCCCTCCACACCCAGTATCAGCCTTGTAATCCTTCTCTGGACTGCTTCTAATGCCAGGACATCTCTCTGTAGATAAGGGGCCCACAACTGTTCACAGTATTCCAGCTGGGGCCTTGTATACTTTTGGCAAAACCTTCCTGCTTTTCTACTCCATTCCCTTTGAAATAAAGGCCAACATTCCACTTGTTTCCCTATTATGCACTAGGATTACACACTAGCATTTTGTGATTTATGGACGAGGATTCCCTCTGGTCTGTAGATTTCTCTCTTTTAAATAATATTCAGCTCCTCTATCCTTCTTGCCAAAGTACATAACCTTCACATTTCCCCACATTATATTCCAACCACCAAGTTGTTTGCCACCCACTTAACATGTCCATATTCTTCCGCAAACTTTAACCATCATCCTCATCACTTGCCTTCCCACCTACTTTTGAGTCATCTGTAAATTCAGGGAAACAGTGTACATGTTGCTGCGGGTAGACGCAAGCTGCCAGTGGCAATGGGGAGCCCAATGATCAAGCCTTAAGCAGCATGGAGGTCTAAGACTTGTATACCCTGTCCCGAACATTACTGCTGCCCCCTTCAAAGTAGGGCTGCATGTTCTCATTCACCTCCTTCATCCATTCGATGCTCAACAGTGCTCCGCATTAAATTCAACCCGCCCACTTCCCCAGCTGGTCTCCGTGCTGTTGAAGACCAAACAGTTCTCAAAACTCGGTGTCATTGTCAACTGAAATTAGGTCTTCGACATGAAACATTAATAAACAGTCAGAAAGAAGTTTCCTGAGAAAGCAATGGGAGGATGTGCGATATTTTCTGTGGTTAAATGGTCTATCTATATAAATTTGCAAAGTATGTCAATCTTACTCTAAAGACAGCTTACCACCACTCCTCCCCAATGTTTGAGCAGAATGTTGTATATATTTGAGCTCATATTTCACATTCACATAGAATGGCTACAGTGTGGAAACAGGCCCTTTGGCCCAACAAGTCCACACTGACCCTTGCAGCATCCCACCCAGACCCATCCCCTTATAACCCACCTAAGCTACACATCCCTGAACACTACGGGCAATTTAGTATGGCCAATTCACCTAACCTGCACATCTTTGGACTGTGGGAGGAGACTGGAGCAGCCAGAGGAAACCCACGCAGACACGAGGAGAATGTGCAAACTCCACACAGACAGTCACCTGAGGGTGGAACTGAACCCAGGTCCCTGGCACTGTGAGGCAGCAGTGCTAACCACTGAGCCACCATGCCACCCGAGTGCATATTTTGAGATTCCTGATGGTGTTGAGCAGCGATTCCAATGTAATACAGCACCTGTCACACAGCGACTCCACCTCTCAGAATTTGAGTCATAGCCGTAGAGTTGTACAGACCCTTCAGTCCAAATCGTCTATGCCGACCAGATATTCTAAATTAATCTAGTCCCATTTGCCAGCGTTGGCCCACATCTCTCTAAACCCTTCCTATTCATATTACCATCCAGATGCCTTAGGCTCCACCACTTCCTCTGGTGGCTCATTCCATACATGCAACGCCATCTGCACGAAAATGTTGCCTCTTAGGTCCCTTTTAAATCTTTCTCCTCTCACCTTATATCTATGCTGTCTAGGTTTGGACTCCCCCACCCCAGGGAAAAGACCTTGGCTATTCACCCTAACCATGCCCTTCATGATTTTATAAACATCTATAAGGTCACCCTTCAGCCTCCAACGCTACACGGAAAATAACACCAGTCTATTCAACCTCTCCCTATAGCTCAAACTCTCCAAACCTAGTAAAATCCTTGTAAATCTTTTCTGAACCCTTTCAAGTTTCACAACATCCTTCCTATAATCCAGAAGTGGCCTAACCAATGTCCTGTACAATTGCAACATGACCACCCCACTCCTATACTCAATGCACTGACCAATAAAGACAAGCATACCACCTGCCTTCTTCACTATCCTACCTACCTGCGACTCCACTTTCAAGGAACTATGAACTTGCACTCCAAGGTCTCAGTTCAGCAACACTCCCCAGGACCTTACCGTTAAGTGTATAAGTCCTGTCCTGATTTGTCTTTCCAAAATGCAGCACGTCACATTCATCTAAATTAAACTCCATCGGCCACTCCTCGGCCCATTGGCCCATCTGATCAAGGTCCCATTGTACTCTGAGGTAATCTTCTTCGCAGTCCATTACACCTCCAATTTTGGTATCATCTGAAAACTTACTAACCATGCCTATGTTCACATCCAAATCATTTATATAAATGACAAAAAGAAGCAGACTCAGTACCAATCCTTACAGCACACTGCTGGTCGCAGGCCTCCAGTCTGAAAAACAATCCTCCAGCACCACCTTCTGTATTCCATCTCCGAGCCAGTTCTATGTCCAAATGGCTAGTTCTTCCTATATTCCCTGTCATCTAACCTTGCTAACCAGTCTACCATGAAGAACCTCGTCAAACATCTTACTGAATTCTCACTGTCTTTCTTCACAGAGGCACCCAAATACTCCACCCTGTAAACCAAAATGTCTAGCAAAACGAAAATTCCAGTCACTGACGTACAAAATCACATACCACAACACGAAATTCTTCTCAGGGCTAACTGACAGTTCAGGAATATTCTCAGACATCGAGACTGTCTCAACAGGTACAGGCTTTGCAGTCAACTGGAAGTTACAGTTGGATATACACTCGCTATTTGACCAGGCCACAGGAAAACTGGGCATTTCACAGTTATGTGCAATTCTTGTTCACTACTTATTTATGGCTGTACTGTACACTTGTGTTTTTGTATTCATGGTCTCAAGACACAAGCAGGAGCATCTCAATTCAATTTACAAACTGCTTTGTTGACAGCATATTGTATCAGTATGATGCATGGAGTTTAAGAGCAGAGAGCTGGAACTGTATAAACCAATGGCTAGGCCACAGGTAGATTATTGTGTGCAGTTTTGCAATCCACTTTGTAAGAGGGGTTTGCTAACATTGAAGGTGGTACAGAGGAAATTTTCCAGGATGTTGCCCGGGCTGGAGAGTTTCGGTTATGAAGAGAGTTTTGGACTGACTGGGGTTGTTTCCTTGGAGCAGAGGAGAATGAGGGGGGACACGATTGAGATCAATAAAATTATGAGGAGCATAGACAGGGTAAACAGGAAGAAACTTTTCCCTGATCAATGACCAGAGGCATAGATTTAAGACAAAAGGACAGGAGGTTTAAAGGAGATGTGAGCAAAAAACCTTTTAATCCAGAGGGTGGTGAAAATCTACAACGCACGGCCCATAAGGGTGGTAGAGGCAGAAATCCTCATGACATTTAAGAATTATTTATACGTGCACTTGCAATGCCAAAGCATAGAAGGCTATGAGATAGTAAGAACTGCCGATGCCGGAGTCAGAGATAACACAGTGTGGAGCTGGAAGAACACAGCAAGCCAGGCAGCGTTAGAACAGCAGGAAAGTTGGCGTTTCGGGTTGGGGAGTTATCCATAGAAGGCTATGAGACAAGCGCTCAAAAATGGGATGCGCATAGTTAAATTGTTTCTAATCTGGGGAGATGCGATGGGCCAAAGGGCCTTTATCTATGCGGTAGACCACTATGTCTCTAAGTTAACCACACAGGCAGAAGCAAAGTAAGCATGACTTCTGCAGAATGCACCATCAGAACACCCAAATACATCATAATTATCTATCAGAACAGAAAGTATAAAAAATTACAGATGATGTGATTTGCAGGCTCCTGTCATTCTTGTCAGACAGCAGAAAGCACTGGAATGCTCTGTCCGTCAGTCATCACTTCTTACAATTCTCCATCCCCTCTCCTCCTGGCACCTCTCAGCCTATGATCCCCCGACCTGCTCAAATGAAGTTAAAGGAACAGGACCACATTTTCCAACTGGTTTTTGATTTGTTCATTGGCTAGGCCAGGGTTCATTACCTATGCCTTAACGCCCAGGAGAAGCAGTCTTCTTGAACCACTGAGGCCCTTACGGTGTAGTGTCCCCCACTGTGCTGTGAGGGAGGAAATTCCATGGAAGGCAGCTGGTGTGGCAGTGAAGTGGTAACATCACTGAGCCCATGACAAAGGGAGGCAGGAGCATGGGTTGGCATGCAGGCAACAAGGGAAAAGGTTACTGTAGAGAATTTGACAAGAGCAAGAGCAGTGGGTGGGCACACAGCAGTCTGTAATGCATACTGAGTTGGCAGTACCAATATCTAGTAGGCAACTGCACCACTGTCCACTCCCCTAACCTCCTCAATCCCAGCCAAAATCTCTGTTCCAGGAAGTCTCTCTCAAGTCAGGTCCAGGAATAGGGAAAATTCCCCACTCTGCCTGCCCAACTCAAATAGGCCAATTGCCACTCGCCTTCAACAGTGGGCACTCCCCAGTCCATATCGCCAACATGGGACAGTCCCCAGACTTCCTCTATCCCTTCCCGACATGTGGCAGCCCCCAAAGACCCCCACCCTTCCCATGCTGACATGGGGCAGTCCCTGCCCCCAACACAAGGCAGTCCCCACTCCATGCCTCTAACACTGGGACAAAACCCAATTTCTAACTCCAATAAGCAGCATTATACATTCACAGACCAGTTTATCATTAGTGC
Source organism: Ginglymostoma cirratum (assembly GCA_024137785.1). Lineage (NCBI taxonomy): Eukaryota > Metazoa > Chordata > Chondrichthyes > Orectolobiformes > Ginglymostomatidae > Ginglymostoma > Ginglymostoma cirratum. The sequence continues at coordinate 353,632 of JAHRHZ010000173.1, forward strand.
ACATGCAGGCTGAGAACATCACTTGCCTTTCCAGCGATTTCTGTGAGTTTTTCCTTATCATTGCACAGCCCTGAGCCAAGGCCCCCGAGAGCATATGCTGACCTCACCATGACTGGATAGCCAATCTTCTCCGCTGCTTTGTAAGCATCTTCCAGCTACAGATTTAAAGCAAAAGTGCAGAATGAACGGCTTTGTTCCTCAGTTATCACTCCCAGTCATCCCATTCCAAACCCAGCATTCCCATCCAGAAAGCACACAAGAGATGGTTCAACATTTGCTCCAAGTACAGCCAACTGGATTTCTGCAGGAGGGGTGTGGGGGGGGAACTCTGGCCATTCTTGACCTGTGCCTCCACTGACTGACTTGGAGGTAGTTAAGAAGAAAGGGAGTGGAGCTCACACCCCACACAGAGACCTTGTCACACAGTCCCCTCCTCCTAAACAGCATAATGTTTTCCTCTAAAACTTGCTCATAATTACCCATCATGAATTACCCAAAGGGCAATTAAGGGTCAACTCCATTGCTGTGGTTTTAGAGTCACATGTTTTAATTCAAGATTCTCCCAACTGAGCCAATCGGGTTGTCTCAAGGTGGGCAGTGGAGACAAGGCCAGGGGGCAAGGGAACTGTCCCGTGGAAGAACAGTGCTGGGGGATGACAAGACCGACTCGAAGGGAGACAGGGAGCTGTCCCTGAGGAGACAGGGATGGGCAGGGCGGGGTAGTCCCAGGGTACACAGGGCCGGAGTCTGTCCCACTGGACGGTGGGGGTGGAGCCCACAGGTGAGGAAACAAGACCAAGGGTGGAGCACATGAGCAGTTGTAGGCCTTTTTTTGTTCATTCATGGGATGAGGGATGTTGCTGGCTAGGCAGCATTTATTGCCCATCTCTAGCTGCCCAGAGAGCACATTGCTGAGAGTCTGGAGTCACACATAGGCCAGACCAGGTGAGGATGGCAGTTTCCTTCCCTAAAGGACATTAGTGAACCAAATGGGTTCTTTTTCCTACAATCATGGTCATCATTAGATTCTTAATTCCAGATATCTACCAAATTCAAATTCCACCATCTGCCACAGAGGGATTCGAACCCAGGTCCCCAGAACATTATCTGGGTCTCTGGATTAACAGTCCAGCAATAATACCACTAGCCCATCAAGTCTGCTGCACTATTATAAACTCAAATCCACATTCCATACACCCAATAACCTCTCACAAACCTCCAGCTTATGAAGAATCCATCTACCGCTGATTTATAAATTGCCAAGGAATATGCCTCCACCAGATTTTTAGGAAGAGATTTCCACTGACTCTCAGCACCTCTGGGAGAAATCATTTGATCTCATATGTTTTAAAGAGTACATAGTTGTGTTTCTATATCTCACCGACTCCACAGCAAAGCTTGGTGCGATTTTCTCATCGATCTCCAGTAATTTGTCCGCAAAAAGCTGCCTGTCCTCAGTAGCCATGATCGAGCTGACTGGAGTTCCCAGCACTTGGACCCCATACTTCTCCAGCACTCCTTGTTTGTACAGCTCCACACCTACCACAGACAATTTTAATGGTCATTCTCGCTATTAAAGTATTATATAGGATCAATATCCTCTGCTCATAGGAGGGCCAGGGCTGGGAAGCGAGGGCCAGGGCTGGGGAGCAAGAAGCTGGGTTCAGAGAGAGGGACCAGAGCCTCAGCTCAAGACGCGGGGCCCATGGCCTGGGAGCGAGGGTCTGAGGAGAAGCCCAGCTTGGGGAGAGGGGCTCGGGACTCAGGAGCCAGGACGAAAATATCTGAATGCACAGTGTTTGTAGAATGATATTGAATTGATGGTACAAACAGAAATAAATGACTTGATTGCTATTCGAGATCTGGTTGTAGGGTAACCATAACTGGGAACGTGGAGATAGCAAGAACTGGTGATGCTGGAGTCAGATTCAATACAGTGTGGTGTGGAGGAACACAGGCAGCATCAGAGGAACAGGAAAGTTCGAGTGGGTCCTGATGAAGGGTGTAAACTCAAAACGTCAACTTCCACAACCGAGAACTTGATAGACATAGTTTTCAACGTTTAAGAAGAATAGGCAGAAAGTAAAGGTGGTAGGGTAACTTTGTTTATAAAGAAACTTATCAGTACAGTGGTGATGAGTGATAAAGATGTAATAGATTATGATGTGGAATCAGTTTGGATTAAAAATAAGGGAAAGAAGTCAGGTGCAGGGGTCATCTACAGGTCCCAAAAGAACTGTTTCATCATAAGACAAAGTATAAACTGGGAAATAATGGAGGTATGTGTGAAAAGGGCACTACAATTATCAAAAGTGATTACTGACTGGGTAAATCAGATGGGCAAGGATAACATTGAAAACTACAAGACCATAAGATATAGGAGCAGAATTAGGCCATTTAGCCCATCAAGTCTACTCCACTACTCAATCATGTCTGATATGTTTCTCAACCCCATTCTCTTGCCTTCTCCCCTTAACCTTTGATCTTCTTGCCAATCAAGAACCTATCTCTGTCTTAAATAAACTCAGTGGTTTGACCTCCACAGCATTCTGCAGCAATGAGTTCCACAGATTAACCACCCTCTGACTGAAGAAATTCCTCCTCATCTCAGTTCTAAAGGGTTATCACATCTCTTTGAGGCTATGCCTTCGGTCCTAGTCTCTCTTACTGGTGGAAAACATCTCCACGTCCACTCTATCCAGGCCTCTCAGCATTCTGAAAATTACAAAATGATCCTCATTCATCCTTCTAAACTCCATTAAGTACAGACCCAGAATCCTTAACCACTCCTCATATCACTAACCCTTCATCTCAGGGATCATTCTTGTAAACTTCTTCTAAACCCCCTCCAATGCCAGCTCATCCTTCCTTAGATACAGGACCTAAAATTACTCAAAATATTCCAAATGTGGTCCATCCAGAGCCTTATTCAGCTTCAGCAGTACGTCTCTGCTCTTACATTCGAGCCCTTTTAAAATGAATGCTAACATTGTATTTGCCTTCCTAACTGCCAACTGAGCCTGCATGTAAACCTTAAGACAATCCTGATCTAGGACTGCAAAGTCCCATTGTGCTTCAGATTTCTGAGCCTTTCCCCATGTAGTAATAGTCCACACCTCTATTCTTACTACTAAAGTGCATAACCTCACACTTAACAATATCCACAATTCTTTTGACCAGTCTGTTATGTATAATGTGAATAGTTGTGTTCTCAACACGGAGCCTCATGGAGTTTTGCTAGTCATCAGCTACCATCTTGAAAAAGATCCCTTTGTCCCTACTCTCTGCTTTCTGCTAGTCAGCCAGTCTTCTATCCATGCCAATACATTGCTCCAAATATCATGGGCTCTTAACTTATTTAGCAACCTTCTGGAAATCCAAATAGATAACATTCACTGGCTCTCTTGTGTCTAATTTGCTCATTACCTCCTCAAAGAATTCTAACAGACTTTTCACGCATGACCTTCCCTTGACAAAGCTATGCTGAGTCAAGTCCTATTTTACTATGCACTTTCAATCTGTCCACAATCTCACCTTTAATAATGGAGTTGAAAATCTTACCAAATGACCAAGGTCAGGCTAACCAACCTATAGTTTCCTGTCTTCTGCTCATCTTACCTGCTAATCAACTCTGACCAGCCCGTGCCCCATGTCTTTATAGGTAACTTTACTCAGTTGTAATATTGTTACATCTGATTTCAGCTTCTCCCTCTCCAACTGCAGGATGAATTCTATCACATTATGATCACTGTCCCCTCAGGGTTGCTTCACATTAAGTGCCGTACTTAAGTCTGCCTCATTACGCATCACCAAATCCAGAACTTTCCAGTCCCAAAGTGTGCTTTAGCACAAGCTACACCAAAAAACATCTCAAAGACATACCATGAATTCCTTTTCTTGAGATCTGCTACTAACCTGATTTTCCCAGTCCACCACAAGCTCATTACTTGGATGCTTATACTGCATACAATGCTCTCGGTCCTTTATTGACCATCCCCTCTCTTACCTGCTGTGCCTGAAGTTAGATCCCTAACCTCTTCAACACGCTTTGTCCTTTTATTTACTTTCTTTGGAAATTTTAATAACCTCTCCTGAGCACACCCCCTTTCAGCTTCTCAATATGTTTCCTTGCAGCCAAACTCTGCGCACGTACCGCCACATACACACACACACCCCCTCCCCAATTACTTTTATAAATTTAGTGGATAGGGCTTAGAGTGTATTAGGGATTGTTTCTTAGAGGAGTATGTTGCACAGCATACCTGGGAACAGGCTATTTTAGATCTAGTAATGTGTCACGAAGTAGGATTAATAAGAGATCTTGTATTAAATGATCTTCTTGGGGTAGCAATCACAAATTCAAATTTCAAGAATATCAAATTCAATTGAGAGAGGGCAACTGAGGTCTCAGATCCGTGTCCTCAACTTAAATAACAGCAATTACGAAGAAATGAAGAAAGAGTTGTCTGAAGTGGGCTTGGAAAATAACAAAAGGGAAAGTCAGTGGAAGAGCAGTGGCAGACATTTAAGCTGCTATCACATAATTCTTAGCAAATATTTATTCAGGTGAAAAAGGACTGAATGAGAAGGATAAAGCACCCTGGTTAACAAAGGTGGTCAAGGAGAGTATCCAATCAAAAACTAACAAATAAAAAATAGCAAAAACTAGCAGTCATTTAAAAGATTGAGGATGTTTTAGGAATCCACAGCACATGACAAAAAAGCCAATAAAGTGGGAGAAAATTAATTATGAATGTAATTTACAAAACAAGCAGTGACAGTTTCAAGTGTAGCAGCCCTGGAAGATGCACTGGAGAATTAACAAGAAACAGCACTTCCAAGAGATGAACTGGGTTGGACTCAGACTCTCAAACATTTACAGCAAGGACGGAGGTCATTCACTCCATCATGTCTGCACCAGTCAACAAAAATCTGACCACACTGATCTAATTTTTCATCTCTTGGCCCTTGGTCCTGGATGCTATGGCAGCACAAATGGATATATACACGCTGCTTAATTGTCATGACTGTTCATGACCTCAATCATCTTATTAGACAGTGACTCCCACCACCCTCGGAGTGAAAGAAATTCTCAACTCCCTTTCTAGCTTTCTACCTCTTCTCTTAAATCTATGCTCCTGGTTATCGACCCCTGAAATAATAGAAAATGTAATTTCCTATCCACCTGATCTATGCTGCTCATAATCTTATACAACTCTATCAGGATCTCAACTGTTGCTTCTCCAAGGAAAATAACCTCAATTTGTCCAATTCCTCCTCAGTTTAGACCCTCCAGCCCAAGCAGTATCCTGATGAATCTCCTCTGCATCCTTTCCAGTGCTATTACAATTTCTATCTTATAATATGATGAGCAGAATTGCAGTCAACATCCCAATTGTGGTCTCACCAGAGTTTCTATAATTCCTGGATAACCTCCTTGTTCTTGTATTCTGTGCCTCACCTAATGAAGGCAAGTATCCCAAGTTCCTTCTTAATTAACATATCCCCTAAGTTATCAGGACAGGTGGATATGTGAATGTGCACTGCAAGATCCTGCTGATCTGTACTGTTTTCTGGGGTCCTACCATTCATAAGCTTTTTACTTAAGTTTTCTACTTTACCGAAAGTGCTACCTTATCAGAGTCTTGCTAAAGTCTATGAAGACTGCATAAAATGCACTACCCTCATCAACACTCTTGGCTACCTCCTCAGAAAATTCAATCAATCAAATTTGTCAAACATGACCTTCCCTTAATAAAGCTATGCCTCTCCAAGTGCAGATATATCCTGTCCTTCAGAATTCTTTCTAATAATTTCCCAATACAAAGGTTAATCTAACTGGCCTGTAATTTTCCAATCTATCCTTTCCTCCCTGTTTTAATAATGGGACAATATGAGCAGATTATCAGTCCTCTGGCATCTCACCTATTACTGCCAGGGCCCCTGTTATCTTCTCCTTTACCAGCCTGGGATACATCTCATTCAGGCTTGTGGATTTCTCCACTTCTTAGGCTGCTAGTGCTTACAGTCATAGACTCAAATAGATATATGCCACGGAAACAGACCCTTCAGTCCAACTTGTCCATGCCAACTAGATATCGTATATAAATCTAGTCCCATTTGCCAGAATTTGGCCCACATCCCTGTAAACTCTTCCTATTCATATGCCTATCCAGATGCCTTTTAAACGTTGCAATCATAATAGCCTCCAACACGTCCTCTGGCAGCTCATTCCATATATGCACCACCTTCTGCGTGGAAAGGTTGCTCCTTAGGTCTCTTTTATATCTTTCCCCTCTCACCTTAATCCTATGCCCTCTAGTATTGGACTCCCCCACCCCAGGGAAAAAACCTTTCCTATTTACCCTATCCATGCCCCTCATGATTTTATAAACCTCTATAAAGGTCACCCCTCAGCACCCAAAGTTACAGGGAAAAAAGCCCCAGCCTATCAGCCTCTCCCTGTAGCTCGAACCCTCCAATGCTGGCAACATCCTTTTAAATCTTTTCTGAACCCTTTCTAGTTCCACAGCATCCTTCCTATAGCAGGTAGACCAGAATTGCATGCAATACTCCAGAAGAGGCTGAACCAATGTCCTGAACAGCTGCAACATGATCTCCCAACTCCTAGACTCAATGCACTGACCAATAAAGGCAAGCATACCAAATGCCTTCTTCTCTATCTTATCTACCTGCAACTCCACTTTCAAGAAACTATGAACGTGCACTCCAAGGTCTCTTTGTTCAGCAACACTCCCCAGGACCTTACCATTAAGTATATAAGTCCGGCCCGGATTCGCCTTTCCAAAAAGCAGCACCTCACATTTATCTAAATTAAACTCTGTCTGCCACTCCTTGGCCCACTGGCCCATCTGATCAAGATTTCTCTGTTAAATTCTTCCACATTTCACAGACCTCCACCCTGATGTCTATACCTGCATCATCCTTTCCATTGTGAAGACTGATGCAAAGTATTATTAATGACATCTTTTGGGTCCCCACACAATTTACCTCCATGGATCTTATTAGACTGTACTTTCTTCCCAGGTATTCTCTTCCTTTTTATGCATTTAATAAAATTCTTTGGATTTTCCTTTATTCTACCCACTAATGTTTTCTCACGCATTTTATTTTTAACCCACCACTGACACAAACACACACACACTTTTTATACTAATACATCAGATTTGATGGAAGAGTAAGTGCCATAAGCTTCTTTTTCTCAATCCTAATCTTTACATCCCTTGACATCTAGAGTTCTCCAGTCTTCATCCCACCATTTGTTCCTGTAACAATGTGTTTGCTATACTCTGCTGTTTCTTCCTTGATTGAATCCCAATGGTCTCTTACAGACTTAGCTGCAAGTAGATACTCCTGGTCCTTTATTTGCAGTCCATCTTTTCTTTTTTCTGTAACTATCTCAAATCTAACCGAGTTATGATCACTTCCTCCAAAGTGCACCCTTCTCCTGGCCAGAACTGTTCCCTCCCTTGTTGGTCTAAGAAAGCTCTCCTGAATGCAATCTGAGTTTTGTTCTCTCCCTACTTTTTACACTAATTAGTCCAGTTAACATTTGCTGGTTTAAATGCCCTATAATTATTGCTTGATTATTCTTACACTTCTGTAAAGGTTCAGTCAGATTATAGAAGGAATACTAGGACAGTCCACTAGGCAGAAGACAACATTGGCACAATAAGGCACATGGGAGCACTGGTGCATTGATCTGCACCTGCGAGTATGATATTGTTGCAATCACTGAGACATAGTTGAAGGAAGGATAGAATTTTAGTTTTCCTTCCAGACTCACTCACTAGTATTTTAACTTCTAATTCTATCTTTGCTTCTTCCCCTTCTGAAATACTTACCAGGATCTCACCTCCTATCAATCTACTTTAAATCCAGCCCAACAGCATTGGCAAGTCTCCTATAACGTGGTCCAGCTCCTGTTTGGATGTAACCTGTCCAACTTGCACAGTTCCCATCTCCTCCAGCAATGGTCCCAATTCCTCAGGAATCTAAAGTTCTCCTTCCTGCACCATCTCTCCATTCATAGATTCATCTGCTTCATTCTTATATGTGAATTTTATCAGGCAAGTGCTTATTTGTTTGCTTTACATGTGTATTTGATTTAACTTGCGCAGTCAAGTCTTCTATTGCAAAGTTCACATGCCTTTCCCTCCAAAGTTAAATGTCTCCTTCAGTTCATAGACGTATTTCAATATATGAGTGGATATAGAGGTCTAATTCATTCAGGACACTTCCACTATATTTCACTAGTCATCAGCTGACATTATCAATATTGCCAGGTTAAAATTAACACAGAAAGCCAAGTGAAATTAAAAATGTAAAAGTTTCAGTGAAGTTCCTTGTTATAGCCTTCCCCAAATGGCTGATGTGAGCATCAGCCAACTACCGACCAAACAGCGACAGGCTCCTCTAACTAGTAACTACCAGCTGGACTGCTACCAGTGCCCAACTGGGGAGACAGCAACTACAATCAACCATCCTCAGTGGGTCAGTCAACCTGCTCATCCTGCTGGGCAGCCACTTCAATTACTTCAGTTATACTACCTCCTTCTTCTGGGTACTGGTTGCCAGGCCATGTACCGAGAGGGAGGTTACTTACAGCCAACTTGCAGGAGTAAACTATTCAGTTTCTCAAACCTGCTGTACCATTCAATAAGATCATGGCTGATCTGATTGTAACCTCAAATCATAAGACATGGGAGTGGAAGCAAGGCCATTCGGCCCATCGAGTCCACTCCGCCATTTAATCATGGCTGATGGGCATTTCAACTCCACTTACCCCCACTCTCCCCGTAGCCCGCGATTCCTTGCAAGATCAAGAACTTATCAATCTCTGCCTTGAAGACATTTAACGTCCCAGCCTCCACTGCGCTCCGTGGCAATGAATTCCACAGGCCCACCACTCTCTGGCTGAAGAAATGTCTCCTCATTTCCGTTCTAAATTGACCCCCTCTAATTCTAAGGCTGTGCCCACAGGTCCTAGTCTCCCCACTTAACAGAAACAACTTCCCAGCATCCACCCTTTCTAAGCCATGCATTATCTTGTAAGTTTCTGTTAGATCTCCCCTCAACCTTCTAAACACTAATGAATACAATCCCAGGATCCTCAGCCGTTCATCGTATGTTAGGCCTACCATTCCAGGGATCATCCGTGTGAATCTCCGCTGGACACGCTCCAGTGCCAGTATGTCCTTCCTGAGGTGTGGGGCACAAAATTGGACACTGTATTCTAAATGGGGTCTAACTAGAGCTTTATAAAGTCTCAGAAGCACATCGCTGCTTTTATATTCCAACCCTCTTGAGATAAATGACAACATTCCATTCGCTTTCTTAATCACGGACTCAACCTGCAAGTTAACCTTTCGAGAATCCTGGACTAGCACTCCCAGATCCCTTTGTACTTCGGCTTTATGAATTTTCTCACCGTTCAGAAAATAGTCCATGCCTGTATTCTTTTTTCCAAAGTGCAAGACCTCGCATTTGCTCACGTTGAATTTCATCAGCCATTTCCTGGACTACTCTCCTAAACTGTCCAAATCATTCTGCAGCCTCCCCACCTCCTCCGTACTACCCGCCTGTCCACCTAACTTCGCCAGAACGCCCCCAGTCCCTTCATCATCCACAAGCTGGCGCACTCCCAATAGCACTGGTCCCAAAACATTAACTCTGATTTCTCTTCATAGACACTGCCAGACCTGCTAAGCTTTTCGAGCAGCTTCTGTTTTTGTTTCTGATTTGCAGCACCCACTGTTTATTCAGTTTTTATTCAGCATTTCAGCTCCCTTGCTCAACAAGAATCTATTTATCGCTGCCTTAAAAATAGTCAAGGACTATTCCACTCTTCAGGAAGACATTTCAAAGACTCACCATTCTCTGGGAGAAAATATTTCACCTCACCTGTTTTAAATGGGGGAGCCCCTGATTCTCAAACATTAGCCCCTAGTTCTAGATTCTCCCTCAAGAGGAAACATCTTCTCCACATCCACCCTGTCAAATCCCTTCAGGGCCTTTTACTTTTCAGTCAAGTTGTCTCTTACCCTTCTAAACTTAAATAGATACAAGCCTAGCCTCCCAAGCTTTCCTCGTAAGTCAACTCACGTAGTACAGGTACGAGTGATAAATTTTCCCTGAATTGCCTCCAATACACTCACATTCTTCTTTAAATAAGGTGATCTGTGCCGTACACAGTATGTCCCACCAATGCCCTGTGTAATTGAAGTATAATTTCCCTACTCTTGTGTTCAACTCCCCTTCCGCAAACAATAACATCTAGAGCAGGCAAGGAGTACACCTCAAGTGTTGTCAGGATCAGGATTCCTTGTACATTTCTGACAGATTGGAAGGGTAGTTTTCCTGGACTTGTGAAAAGGGCAAGTTATGCCTAACATAACTGATTGAGCCTAACGGAGACGTGACTGAAGTTATGGAGAGAGGAATGACAGAAATATTAAGGACACAAGGAAATTATTCAGCGCCTTACCTTTGTTGCAGCAAATAGACTCGAACCTTGTCCATTTTCCAGCTCCGGCTCAATCACTGTTGTACTGCTTTTCAAACCAAACAGAATTCAGATTTCCAAGCCTCTCATCCTTTCAAGCAGCAAGCTCCAGGTCCTTCTGGACAAAAATAATGCTCCTGACCTCCCTTCTAATTATTCTATCAGTCGCTTTCAATCTGACTCTTGATCATGTTTGTGCTTATGGAGGCAGAATAGTTCAAAAGGAATGATCCAGATCCGTCTTCATTTTACACACCTGAATCTCTCTTCAGCTTCCTATTCCAAAACAAGCACCTCTATCTTCTAAGTCAATTCTGCAGAACGATGCCAATTCACTTGGTTTCTCTCTCCACAGATGCTGCCTGATCTGCTGAAACATTCCAGCATTTTCTGTTTTTACTCCAACCTATACAATCTTTCCTCATTGTCACAAATCTGAGGTTAAATGCTTAACAAAGTTCAGGCAAACACATTTCCAATCAGAGTTTGATTTCTTGATCATACACTGCCAACTTGAGCCCCACAGATTACTTGATCTCCTTTTTATATTCATATACCCAGTCAAGTACTTAAGCAACATATAACCATCACATATTCCAAGTGGTCTCACGTATCTCTGCCTAGATCCTGCTCAATGATAACACTATTTCCCAATTCTCTGTGTGAAGTAGTGATTTCACTGACAGAGTTTTAAAGATTGAATTTTAGACAAAACATTTGCTGTTGCACTCAATGTGGAATTTTCTTCTGCAATACAAAATTACTTGAAAATATTGGCAGCACGATACTTGCACTGAAGGCTGTGGGGGTTAGGTCCAACAGCCAGCCTGTATTAATATGGTGGATGTGACACAGGCAGTAGTTCCTACACTAACCACCCTGGGTAAGAGAAGGAACAATTGACCAAGACTGTTCTCCTCGTCGTTACAAAGCGAGTTCGACTAGGATTCCTGTGTGTGATAGAACACTGGATGACAAGATGGGGCTCCTACAGGATCAAACATTATGGGCTTACCCTCATACATGTGGAGCAGCCAAGTATACCTTATACCTGGGCTGTAAGTGAGCCAGGAGTCAAACACAGCACAGCAGCAGAGAGCAGATAGAACAACTCACAAAACAGGACCAACACAACTAGGGAACTAAAGCTAAATAACTCACCACAGTTCAGGGCAGTCTGACCCCCCATAGACAGCAGTATCCCATCAGGCTGCTCCGTTTTAATAATGTCAGTCACAAACTCTGGGGTCACGGGTAAGAAGTAAACTGTGTCCGCTTGCTTGGTGCCCACCTCGTTGGTCTGCACTGAGGCGATATTTGGGTTCATCAAGACAGTTTTTATATTTTCTTCCTAAAGGCAACAGCAGGGTAGATGATGAGAATCCACACTCCACTCCACAAAGTCCACTCTCCACAATCCACAATCCACACTGTGTCACCTGTCCTTTCACAGCATGACCACATACTTCAGCCATTCCTTTACCTGGAGTTAGCTTCCACATACCATGTGGACAACAGCACAGTGTGATGACGACAATATAGCAGCAGCTTTACACTGCATAGAAACCTGTTAAGAACCTGCCCTGGGTGCGTTTGATGGGAACAGAGTCTGATGGGGGGGGGGACCTCTTTTACAGGGGCCTTGGCTGGGAATCCTGTTGACAGGTTCTGCAATTTTTGTTTCTCACCTGTGGGAATGTGAGCATCACTGGCTAGCCAGCATTTGTTGGCTGTCCCTAGTTGCCTTTGAGAAGGTGGTGGTGAGCTGCCTTCTTAAACCGCTGCAGTTCACATGCAGATAGCAAGAACTGCAGGTGCTGGAGTCAGAGATCAATATAGTGTGGAGCGGGAAGAACACAGCAGGTCAGGCAGCATAAGAAGAGCAGAAAAGTCAACTTTTCGGGTTGGGACCATTCATCAGTCCCGATCAGACCCGAAACGTCAACTTTCCTGCTCCTCTGATGCTGCCTGACCTGCTACATTCCTCCAGCTCCACACTGTATTGACGCAGTTCACATGCTGTAGGTTGAACCTACTTCTTGACCATCTTCAGAAGGTTGATTCCCTTCTGAAGGGAATTCCAGTGGCACTGAAGGAATGGTAATGTTTTTCCAAGTCAGGATGGTGAACAGCTTGGAGGCCACGTTTGAGGCAGTTGCCCCAATGATGGTCAGAAACATCTGTCATTGCCCTGGATCAGGGCCTCCCTTATGAAGCAGTGACCACTTCTCATTTATACTGCCTGACATCAGCTGACCTGGCCACTACTGGAACATGACAATGCTGCCAGGACCTGAGCAGAGGAAACAAAACATCAGACAGAGACTCTGCTCAGTATCCAGACACTTCAGCAATTTGCAATGCTATAGCACCTTCAATGTACCAACACATCACAAGCCACTTCACACAACAACGAAAACACCTACAGAGAGTCATGTCAGATTTTGGGACTGTGATGTGAAGTTTGGCCAAAGAGGCAGGCGTTAAGGAATGTCAGAACGTAAGGATAGAGAGGCAAAGAGTTTAGAGAGGGAGCGACATTTTGTAAGATGTACAAGAGGAGCGAGTGCACATGCAAAGACGTTGATCAATGTCAGGCCCAGACAGTCACTGGCCAGCGATTAGACTGGAGCTGAGTAAGGATCCTGCAAAATACCTGACACAACAGGCTGACGAAATTTCCCGCAAATTGAATTGACTGAGGGGCAATTTCCCTGCATCTGCAAGCCCGTGAAAGAGTCCATTAAAGTTTGGGAATTTGGAGGGGCCAACATACCTAACCACAACAGTTACCCAAGAAAGGTCATAGGATTAAAAAAAATCCTGCTGTAACTCCTGGATAACTGTTACCAACTCACCTGTCTACTGCATCCCTGCAACCCTTAACACCCGAGATCCTGACATTATCCTGACACCGCCCCGACCCAATACTCGACACTGTCCCAACCTTGACCCCTGACCCCACCCTGAACCTGAATCCAACACCACCCTGGCCCCTAACAACACTGCAATTCTCAACCACAGATACTGCCCTGACATGGCTCAAAACCAGCAGATCTAACATTGTCTTTGTCCAATCACAATTCCCTGGATCAGACAGCTCTCTCGCAGCCTGTGACCTGGCTACCTCACCCCAGCCAAACCTACCTGAAATCCCAGTATACTCACCCACCAGCCATCCTATCCTTTCACCCATCTGGCGCCCTACCCCCTCACCAAGGCACCCTACACCCATCACCGACCAAGCTCCCTGCCACACCCCACAAATCACCCTCCTGACACTCTATGCCCCATATCTACCTTGCTTCTTCCCACCCTCACCAATCTGCACACCCCCATCACCCCTACACACCTTTCCTCACTGTCAATGTACCTTTGGGACCTTTAACCAGCGTGAATCTTGAAATACAGCAGCGAGTACTGTAAAAAAGAATGAGACCTGGGCGCCGAGTGGACTCCTTCCTGATTACCTCCAGTTTGGGACAATCCAGACTTGGAAATCTGGCTGGAAAATTGCCAACTTGCAAATGAGTGATTTTAAAGAGGATTACTAGTGGTGGAATCTATCCTGACTGTGATCGGGCTCTCTGGGCCTTACTGACGAACCAAAGGAGAACAGCCTTGTGTCTGAGGAGGTGTCACTGGAAACAGAGTCTCCTGGGCCAGATATCAGACAAGTGTCAAGACAGGCAGACAGTGCTATGCTCAGGACAGCAAGTACAAACCCTCCACAGCTCACCTTTAAAGCTTTAATTGCCTGCGATCCAGAGTAATCAAACTCGCCAGCCTGGCCAATCGAGAGGCCTCCCGAACCCAAGACCAACACCTTTGACACCTGAAACAAGCAGCACAATGTCAGCGAGGATAATAGTGAAAGAAGGCAGCCATTCAGCCCTTCCACTGCCACTTCATTGTGTAGTTACCCACAGCACTTTTACTGTGCTGTAGATTTCTATAACTGTATGACACCAAAGATAAAGAAGTCAAACCTTAAGCCTCTTAGGTGGTGGAGGGACTGCAGGCATCACTGAGGCAATGCTGGTTCCTTTTCCTTTCTTTATCAGTGAAATAAAAGCATCGAACAGGAACTGGAAAAAAAAAAAATGGTGATTATCAACAGAGTGTCCTTCTTCAACTCTGTGCAGAGTGCCTCTTTGGATACACTAGGGTAAGGCTTCAAACAGGTTGGAACTAAACAGGCGGTTTCTTGCTGCATCCCTCAGAAGACAGCCATTCAGCCTACCCTGCCTCCCCTGGAATCAGTGAACCCAGAATCTTACTCCCTTGCTCTTACTCCATAATACTACATATATCCCCCTTCAGAAATCCCAATGTCAAACAAACTGGCCTCAACAATCCTCCCCATTACTGTAGAGAACACAATCATTATTCTAATCAAGCAGGATTGGCCTTATCAAATTTGTAACATTTTTCATTTATCCATCCATTTGTTTTTGATGGGCGCGAACTTATTTTGTCTTGAATGACTGAATAGAATGTTACATTTTGTACAGGTGGGGCTGGAGGGAGAGCGACATCAAATAGATATTGTGCTCCTCTGATGAAGAGTCATCTAGACCCAAAAAGTTAGCTTGCTTTCTCTCCATGGATGCTGCCTAACCTGCTGTGATCTGCAGCACTTTTTGTTTTCAGTTCAGATTCCAGCATCTGCTGTAATATACTCTTAGATGCAGTGAGCCTTTCAGCTTCTCAGAGACTTAAAAAAATAGAAACCAGGAACAGAAGTAGGACATTCAGCCCTTTGAGCCTGCTCCATCATTCAATACGATCATGGGTGATCTTCTGTCTCAATGCCATATTCCCACCTTCTCCACATGTCCCTTGATGCCTTTAAAATCTAAAAATTATCAATCTCCTTCTTGAATATATTAAGCCTTTTGTGGTAGAGAATTCCACACACTCATTACCCTTCGAGTGAAGACATTTTTTTCTCATCTCAGTTCTAAATGGTCTACTCTGTATCCTGGAACTGTCCACAGTTCTCAACTCCCAAACCACAGGAAACATCCTTCCTGTGGTTAGTCTGTCAAGCCCTATTAGAATTTTACAAGTTTCAATCAGATCCCATCTCATCCTTCTAAATTTTAGTGAATACAACCTCAATAGAACCCATGTCTCCTCATATTATAGTCCTGCCTTCACCAGTATCAATCTAGAGAACCGCTGTTGCACTCTTTCCATGGCAGGTATATCCTCTCTTGGGTAGGAAGACCAAAGATGCATACAGTTTTCAACCAATTCTCAATCCACTTTATATATTACCCCCTTATCCCATGTGCTTTAACTTTACCCACTAACCTCCTATGAGTCAACATTATTACTTTCTGAAAATCCAAAATACACCACAGCTATTCTCCGCTATCTATTCTACACATTACATCCTTCAAGATTTGTTAAACATGATTCATTTTTCACGGCATGCTGGCTATGTGCAATCCGGGTAATGCTTTCCAAATGGTTTGATATCATGTCTTTTATAATAGATTCTCCCTTTTGCTCCACTACTGATGTTAGGCTAACTGGTCTATAATTCTCTATTTGCGTTTGGCATTTGCCACCCTCAAATCAATAGAAACTGTCTGAAGTTCATAAATTTTGGAAGATAACCACCAAAACATCCAATATTTTCTAGGCCTCTTCCTTGGATGTACTCTGAGATGTAGTTTTTCAAGTCCTGGTGATTTGGCAGCCTTTAACCCAATTAATTTCCCAAGCACTATTTTCTTAGTAATACTGACTTTCTTCAATTCCTTCCTTTCACCAGACTCTTGGCTGCCTGACATTTCTGTGAGGTGATTTGTGCCTTCTTTCTGAAGACAGAACCAAAGTTCAATTCTTCTGTAATTTCTTTGATCCTCATTACTGTTTTTCTAGCTTCTGACTCTAAGATACCTACAATCAGCTTTACTAATCTTCTTCTCTTCACATATTTATAGAAACTTCTGTGGTCAGTTTCTAGGTTCCCTACAATTTTACTCGTACTCTATTTTGCCCTTCTTGACCAAACTCATTGTTCTCTTTTGCTGAATTCTAAAATGTTCCAAATCCTCAGACTTGCTGCTTTATCTGGCAATTTTATATGTCTCCACTTTGGTTCTAATATTATGCATAATTTCTTTTATCAGTCACGGTAGAGCCAACATTCCTCTCTTACTTTTGCATCAGACAGGAATGAATAATTACTGTAATTCTTGCCCATATTCTTTAAATATGAACCATTGCCTATCCATCATCATCCCTTTGGTAAGGTTCCCCACTACATCCTCGCCAATTTGTGCCTCATACCACATAATTCCCTCTATTTAGATTCTGCACCCTGGTTTTGGATTCAAAAACTTCACTCTCAATCTTAATGAAGAATTATATCATATTATGGTCACTCTCCACCAAGGGTCCTGCACAACAAGATTGTTAATCAACCCTTTCGCATTGTAGTACACAGTTCAGAATAGCCTGTTCACTGGCTGGTTCCTCAACGTATTGGTTGAAAAAAAACAATGACATATAAACTTTAGGAAATGCTTCCGTATAATACCATTGTTAATTTGGATTGTCCAATCTATATGTAAACTAAATTTACCCATGATTACAGTTGTACCATTATTGCATACATCACTTATTTCTCGTTTAATTAATGCCTTCCCTTGTATCTTCACTATTATTTGTAGGGCTTTTTGATAACCCTCAACAAAATTTTCTGCCCTTTGTGGTTTCTTACCTGCACCCATACAGATTTCAGATCAAGATTTCCTCAGCCAATCTCCTTCACCTTATTGCATTGATTGTCTCCTTTACTAACAATGCTCCCCTACCTCCGATCCCATTTTTTCTGTTCTTCCTAAATATGAACACTCTTGGGTGTTCAGTACATATCCTTGTTCACCCTGCAGCCATGTTTCTGTATTGGCACCTACATTATAACCATTTATATATATTTGAGCTACAAATTCATCCACCTAACTGCATATGCTTCATGCATTATGTGCATTCAAGCACAAAGCCTTTATATTTAACCTTACTAGTATTCTTAGTTTAGAACACAGAACATAGAACAGTACAGCACAGTACAGGCCCTTTAGCCCACGATGTTGCGCCAAACTTTTACCCTAAACCTAAGGTCTACCTAACCTCCACCCCTACCTTACACTATCATCCACAATCCTATCTAATAGCCACCTAAATGCCCCTAACAAGGCCGACTCCACTACCCTCTCCGGCAATGCATTCCACACCCCTACCACTCTGAGTAAAGAGCCTACCTCTGACGTCTTTATTTTGCAGTATGACCCCATATGTTCTTCGCGCTTGCTTTTTTCTACCTTCCACATTAGCTTCTTACATTTCAGTCTTTCGTTTGCATCCTTGTTCCCTTCCCCAGGTTCCAATTCCACTCAGTCACTGGAATTTTCCCAGCAGTAAGAGAGCAGTAGGGCAAATCCCCACTCAAACCATGGAGCATCAATGACAGACTGAGATACAAACATGGAGCATCAGAGTGACTGAAACATGGAACGACAGAGAAAGAGGTAGAGTGTCAGGGAGATAGAGACACAAGTTGGTACTGCATCCAAGTGTTAAACTGTGACAGACTGCATCTCCCTCAGACAGCTCCATTTTCCCTCAGCATCAGAAGGACGTTGCACAAGGCCTTATGTCTGTTGACATGAGCAATGGAGTGAGTGAACATCCCTAGGTGGTATGGATTCTCAGTCTAATTTAAATCTGCTCAGAGAGCACATTGAGATTTCAGCTCAATATCTGACTCCTGCTCTATACAGGATCAAAAATTCAACCTGAGCTCTTGCAGAATACTTTTGACAGAAGTTCTGCAATGTTGCTGTTTGGAATTGCTCCTTCTCTGGGTTTTGAGTGGAAAATGGTTTCACTTACTTCAGTATCTGTTGGTCCTCCCTTCGCCTCTGGATGAAATTGTGCTGTAAAAATCGGTTTGCTCTCGTGGACGATTCCCTGAAATTGAAGAATTCAACTTTTACTTTTTCATAGAAAAGCCACATGTTCCCAGTTCATGATGGGGAATGAATACAGACATAGAAACATAGAAAACAGGTGCAGGAGTAGGCCATTCAGCTCGTCGAGCCTGTACCACCATTCAATACAATCATGGCTGATCATGCACTCTCAGTATCCCGTTCCCGCCCTCTCCCCATACCTCTTGATCCCTGCAAGGGTCATATCCAGATCCCTCTTGAATATATCTAATGAACTAACACCAACAGCTTCCTGTGGGAGACAATTCCAACAGGTTCACAAGTCTGAGTGAAGAAATTCTTTCTCATCTCAGTCCTGAATGGCTTACCCGTTAGTCTTAGACTGTGACCCCTTGTTCTAGACTTCCCCAACATTGGGAACATTCTTCCCACATCTAGAGACTGTCCAGTCCCATCAGGATTTTATATGTTTCTATGAGATACTCCCTCATTGTTCTAAATTCCAGCAAGTACAAGCCCAGTCGGCCCAGTCTTTCCTTGTGATAATCCTGCCTTCCCAGGAATCAGTCTGGTGAACCTTTGCTAGACTCCCTCAATAGCAAGAAATGTCCTTCCTCAGACTCGGAGGACAAAACATTCAAGCTGTGCCTCACCAGGACCTGTATAAGTGTAGCAAGACATCCTTACTCCGATATGCAAATCTTCTCACTACAAAGGAGAGCATGCCATTAGCTTTCCTCACTACCTGCTGCACCTGCATGCCAACCTTCAGCAACTGATCCACTATAACACCCAGGTCTCTTTGCAGCTCACCATTTCTTAAATATCCACCATTCAGATAATAAATCTGCCTTCCCACTTTTGTGACCAAAATGGATAACATCACGTTTATCCACAATGTATTGCATTTGCCAAGTATATGTCCACTCAGCCAGTCTGTCCAAGTCACCCCGCAGGCACTTAGCATCCTCCTCACAGCACACACTGCCACCCAGCTTAGTCTCATCTGAAAATTTGGGGATATGGCATTCAATTCCTTATCCAAATCATTAATGCATACTGTGAACAGCTGACATCCCAGCACCGTACCCTGCAGCACCCCACTCGTCACTGCCTGCCGCTCTGAAAAGGACCTACCTTGGGTATTCGCAGCGATAAGGGTAAGCGTTTATTAAATTTTCTTAAACTTCTTAATTGAGGATAGAAACGTCAGTCAGTGGGGTTAAGTGCTGCACTTATGAGATGTGGGAGATCTGTGACGCTCCCAGTGTATCAGATGACTACATCTGCAGGAAGTGCACCCAATTGCAGCCCCTCACAGACCACACGGATAGGTTGGAGTGGCGATTGGATGCGCTTAGGAGCATGAGGCGTGACGGGAAGTGTCATAGACAGTAATCTTAGGGATGTAGTGACACACAAGGTGCAGGCGCATAGATGGGTGACTGCTAGAAGGGGCAGGCACACAGTGCAGGAAACCCCTGTGGTTGTCCCCCTCTCTAACAAACACACCATTTTGGATACTGTTGGGGGGCAATGACTGATCGGGGGTAACAGCAGCAGCTGCAGCCAGACTGGTGGCACCATGGCTGACTCTGTTCTTAAGAAGGGAAGGACAAACAGCACTAGAGCAGTAGTTATAGGGGACTCTATAGTTAGAGGTACAGATAGCCACTTCTGTGGACGTAAAAGAGACTCCAAAATGGTGTGTTGCCTCCAGGATGTCTCTGAAAGGGCAGAAAGCATTCTGAAGGGAGAGGATGAACAGCCAGCGGTTGTGGTACATATTGGTACTAATGACACAGGTAGGATGAGTGAGGAGGTCCTGCTGCAGCAGATCAGAGAGTTAGGTAGAAAGTTTAAAAGCAGGACCTCCAAGGTTATAATCTCGGGATTACTCCCTGTGCCACGTGGCAGTGAGGCCAGACATAGGAGGATAGTACAGCTGAACAGATGGTGTAGGAGGGAGGGTTTCAGATATCTGGACCATTAGGATCTCTTCCAGGGCAGGTGGGACCTGTACGTGAAGGATGGGTTGCATCTAAACTGGTGGGGCACAAATATTCTGGCTGGGAGGTTTGCTGGTGTCACTCGAGAGGATTTAAACTGGTTGGCAGGGGGGTGGGAACCAATGCAAAGGTGAATGGACTGAAAGGGAACTAGAGAATAGGGCCAGTAAGCCTCCGAGGAAGAGCAGGCAGGGTGTGGTTGCTGATCAAAGCGGATCTGGTGGACTGAAAAGCATCTGTTTCAATGCAAGAAGTGTGACAGGTAAGGCAGATGAAATTAGAGCTTGGAACTATGATGTTATCGATATTACAGAGACTTGATTAAGGGAAGGACAAAATTGGCAGCTTAACATTCCAGGATAGAGATGTTTCAGGCGGGATAGAGGGGGATGTAAAAGGGGTGGGGGAGTTGCACTACTTGTTGAAGAGTATATCACTACTGTACTGTGGGAGGACAACTTCACTGGCGCATACAGCGAGGCAATACGGGTAGAGCTCAAAAACAGGAAGGGCGCGCTCACAATGTTTGGGGTTCACAATAGGCTTCCCAACAGCCATTGGGAGATAGAAGAACAGATATGTAGGCAGATTTTGGCAAGATGCAAAAGTAACAGAGTTGTTGTCGTGGTGATTTTAACTTCCCATATATTGACTGGGATTCACTTAGTGCTGGCAGCTCGGATGGGGCAGAGTTTGTAAGGAGCATCCAGGAGGGCTTCTTGAAACAGTATGTAGATACTCCAATTAGGAAAGGGCCATACTGGACCTAGTACTGGGGAATGAGCTTGGTCAGGTGGTCAACGTCTCAGAAGGGGAGCAGCTCCGGAACAGTGATCACAATTCAGTAAGGTTTAAGGTATTGATGGATAAAGATTGGCGTAGTGGTCAGGTGAAGGTGCTAAACTGGGGGGGGAGAAGGCTAATTACAACAATATTAGGCGGGAACTGAAGAATGTAAATTGGAGGCAGATGTTTGAGGGCAAATCAACATCTGGTACGTGGGAGGCTTTCAAGAGTAAGTTGCTCGGAACTCAGGACCAGTACGTTCCTTTAAGTATGGAAAGTTTAGGGAGCCTTGGAACAATGAGAGATATTATGAGCCTAATCAAAAAGAAAAAGGAAGCATTTATCAAGGCTAGGAGGCTGGGAACACATTAAGCAAGGATGGAATACAAGGAAAGTCAAAAGAAACTTAGGCAAGGAGTCAGGAGGGCTAAAAGGGATCACAAAAAGTCATTGGCCAACTGGATTAAGGAAAATCCCAAGGCTTTCTATACATATATAAAGAGCAAGAGGGTAGCCAGGCAGAAGGTCAGCCCACTCAAGGACAGGGAAGGCAATTTATGTGTGGAGCCAGAGGAAATGGGCGAAGTGTTAAATGAGTACTTTGTGTCAGTATTCACCATAGGGAAGGACTCGCTGGAGGATCTGTCTGGGGAAGGGTGTGTAGATAGTTTGGGTCATTTTGAGATCATAAGGGAGGAGCTATTGGGGGTCCTGACACACATTAAGGCAGACAAGTCCCCAGGGCCAGATGGGATATACCACAGAACACAGAGGCAAGGGAGGAAATTGCTGGGGCCTTGAGGGAAATCTTTGTATCCTGACTGGCTACACGGGAGGTCCCAGAGGATTGGCGAATAGCTAATGTTGTTCCTTTGTTTAAGAAGGGTGACAGGGATAATTCAGCTAATTACAGGCCAGTGAGCCTTACGTCAGTGGTAGGGAAATTACTGGAGAAGATTCTTCGAGACAGGATTTACTCCTACTTGGAAATCAATGGGTGTATTAGCAAGAGGCAACATGGTTTTGTGAAGGGGAGGTTGTGTCTCACTAACTTGGTTGAGATTTTTGAGGAAGTGACAAAGTCGATCGATGAGGGTAGGGCAGTCTACGTGGACTTCAGTAAGGCCTTTGACAAGGTCCCTAATGGCAGGCTGATACAAAAAGTAAAGTCACATGGGGTCAGAGGTGAGCTTGCAAGATGGATTAAAAAACTGGCTCAGTCACAGAAGTCAGAGGGTAATAGTGAAAGGGTGCTTTTCTGAATGGAGGGCTGTGGCTAGTGGCGTTCCTCAGGGATCAGTGTTGGGACCTTTGCTGTTTGTAATATAAATAAATGATTTGGATGAAAATGTAACTGGTCTGATTAGTAAGTTTGCAGATGACACAAAGGTTGGTGGAATTGCGGATAGTGACGAGGACCATCAAAGGATACAGCAGGATATAGATCAGTTGGTGACTTGGGCAGAGAGATGGCAGATGGAGTTTAATCTGGAAAAATCTGAGGTATTGCATTTTGGAAGGTCTAATCCAGATGGAAAATATACAGTATATGGCAGAACCCTTAAGCGTACCGATAGGCAGAGGGACCTGGCTGTGCAGGTACACAGGTCTCTGAAAGTGACAACACAGGTGGAAAAGGTAGTCAATAAGGCATATGGCTTGCTTGCCTTCATCAGCTGGAGCAGTGAGTTTAAAAATTTTCAGGCAATATTGCAGCTTTATAGAACCTTAGTGAGGCCACGTTTGAAATATTGTGTTCAATTCCGGTCCATCAGAAGGATGTAGTGGCTTTGGAGAGGGCACAGAAAAGATTTACCAGGATGTTGCCTGGTATGGAGGACATTAGCTATGAGGAGAGGTTGGAGAAACTTGGGTTGTTCTAACTGGAACGAGAGGGGTTGAGGGACGACCTGACAGAAGTCTACAAGATTATGAAGGGCACGGGCAGAGTGAACAGTCAGAAGCTTTTTCCCAGGGTGGAAGTGTCAGTTACCAGGGGCCATGAGTTTAACGTACAAGGGGCAAGGTTTAAAGGTGATGTACCAGGCAAGTTTTTTTTTTTAAAAACACAGAGGGTGGTGGGTGCGTGGAACTCGCTGCCAGGGCAAGTAATGGAAGCAGATACTATAGTGACTTTTAAAGGGATTCTTGACAAATATATGGATAGGATGGGAATGGAGGGATATGGTCGGGAAGGGTAGAGGGTTTTAGCTGTCATGGGCAGCATGTCAGTGCAGGCTTGGAGACCAAAGGGCCTGTTCCTGTACTGTAATTTTCTTTGTTCTTTGTTTGTTCTTTGACCTGTTTATTCCAACTCTGTGCTTCCTGTCTGTCAACCAGTTCTCTATCCACGTCAATACATTACCTCTGATACAAATAGCTTTAATTTTGCTTTCAAATCTCGTGTGGAATCTTGTCAAAAGCCTTTTGGAAATCCAGATACGCCATATCTACTATTTCATCATTGTCCACTCTACTGGTTACATCCTCAAAAAAGTTTAAGAAGTTTTGTCAAGCATGATTTCCCTTTACTGAATCCACACTGACTTGGACCGATTCTGTCAGTGCTTTCCAAATGCTCAGTTATTATATTCTTAATGATTCACTCCAGCATTTCCCCACCAACGATGTCAGGCTAACTAGTCTATAATTCCCCATTTTCTCTCTTCCTCCTTTTCTAAAGACTGGAGTTACAATGAGCTACCCTCCAGTCCATTGAAACTCTTCTAGAGTCTACAGAATGCTAGAAAATGATCACCGATGCATCTGCTATGTCTGGGGCCAGTTCCTTAAGTACTCTGGGATGCAGAGCGTCAGGCCCTGGGGGCTTATTGGGTTTTAATCCCATCAATTTCCCCCATACCATTTCCTGAATAATGAAAATTTCCTTCAGCTCCTCCTCCATGCTTGACCCTCTGTCCCCTAGCGAGGACAGATCCAAAGTATTTGTTCAACTAGCCTGCCATCTCTTTGTTGCCCATTATGAATCACCTGATTCTAACTGCAATGGACCTACTTTTGTCTTCATCAGTCTTTTTCTCTTCACATATCTATTGAAACTTTTGCAGTCAGTTTTTACATTTTCTGCAAGTGTACTTTCATATTCTATTTTCCCTTTCCGAATTACACCCTTTGTCCTCCCCTGCTTAATTTTAAATTTCTCCTAGTCCTCATGTTTGCTGCTTTTTCTGGCCAATTTATATACCTCCTCTTTGGCTTTAACACAGTTCCTGATTTCCCATGTTAGCCATTGTTGAGTCACCTGCCCTGTTTTACTCTTGTGCCAGACAGGGATATACAGTTGTTGAAGTTCATCCATGTGTTCTTTAAATGTCTACCATTACCTATCCACCGTCAACCCCTTAACTGTCATTGGCCAGTTCATCCTAGCCAATGCCTGCCTTATTCCATCAATGTTAGCATTCCTTTAAGTTCAGGACCCTAATTTCAGACGTAATAGTGTCATTCTCCATCTTCATAGAATCCCTACAGTGTGGAAACAGGCCCTTTGGCCCAACAAGACCACACAGACCCTTACAGTATCCCACTCAGATCCATCCCCTGTAACCTACCTAATCTACATATCCCTGAACACTACAAGCAATTTAGCATGGTCAATCCACCTAGCCTGCACATCTTTGGACTATGGGAGGAAACCGGAGCACCCGGAGGAAACCCATGCAGACATGGGGAGAATGTGCAAACTCCACACAGACAGTCGCCCGTGGGTGGAATCGAACTCATGTCCCTGGTGCTGTGAGGCAGCACTGCTAACCACTGAGACACCGTACCACCCCAGCAGCATTCTTAATGGAGAATTCTACCATATTATGGTTACTCTTCCCCAAAGGATCTCGCGCCACAATGTTGCAAATTAATCCTCTCTCATTAGAAAATACCCAGTCTAGGATGGCTTGCTCTCTAGTTGGTTCTTCCACATATTGGTCGAAGAAACCATCCCTCATACGTTCCAGGAAATCCTCCTCCATCGCATTGCTACCAGTTTGGTTAATCCAATAAGTATGTAGACTGAAGTCACTCATAATAACTGCTGTATCCTTACTGCATGCATCTCTAATTTCCTGTTTGATATAGTCCCCAGAACCACAACTACTGTTTGGTAGATTGTACACAACTCCCATTAGTGTCTTTTTCCCTTTGGTGTTTCACAGCTCCGCCCATATAGATTCCACATCGTCCAAACTAATGTCTTCCCTTACAGTTGTGTTAATCTCCTCCTTAACCAGCAACACTACCACACCTCCCTTTCCTTTCTGTTTGTCTTTCCTGAAAATTGAATAACCCTAGACATTGAGTTCCCATCCTTGGTCACCCCGGAGCCAGGTACGGGTGATTCCAATTACATCATATCCATTAATCACTGCCTGTGCAGTTAATTCATCCACCTTATTACAAATGCTCCTGACATTGAGACGGAGAGGCTTCAAGCTCATCTTTTTGACATTTATTGCCCTTTTAAAATCACTGTGAAATGTGGCCCTTTTTGATTTTTGTCTTTGGCTTCCATTTTCACTTTTCCCCTTACTGTTCTTTGTTTCTGTCCCGACTTTACTTCATTGGTTCCCATCCCCCTGTCATACTAGTTTAAACACTCCCCAACAGCACTAACAAACACAAACCGTAGGACATTGCTTCCAGTCGTGCCCAAGTGCAGACCATCTGGTTTGTACTAGTCCCATCTCACCCAGAACCAGTTCTAACGTCCCAGGAATTTGAATCCCTCCCTCTTGCACCATCCTTCAAACCACATATTCATCTTAGTTATCCTGCCATTCCTACTCTGGCTAGCACGTGGCACTAGTACCAATCCCGAGATTACTACCTTTGAGGTCCTAATTTTTAGTTTAACTCTTAACTCCTTAAATTCAGTTTATAGGACAGCCTGGTTTTTACATATATCTTTGGCACGTACATGCGGCACAACAGCTGGTTGTTCACCAACCACAGCCCCTCCACCGCTTCCCCCCACCCACACCAGGCAACATACTATTGTGGATTCTTGTTTGCAGCTGCAGAAACACCTATCCATTCCATTCCCCTTACAATTGAATCCCCTATCACTATAGCTCTGTCATTCTTTTTCCTGCCCTCCTGTGCCGCAGAGCCAGCCATGGTGCCATGAACCTGGCTTTTGCCACCATCCCCTGGTGAGCCATCTCCCCCAACAGTAACCAAAACAGTATGCCTGTTTTGGAGGGAGATGACCCAGGGGACCCCCATAGTGCCTTCCTACTCTTTCTCTGTTTGTTGGTCACCCCTTTCTTCCTCAGTAATTTTTATCTGCAGTTTGACCAACTTACTGAGTTCAGCACACAAATATCTTACAGAAGCCACATCACCAGGCAGGTTTCCCTCTCTAACAGAACCAGCTAGGTTTTGCATAAGATCTGGTTGTTTCAGGATCACTACACTGATTATCTAAGACAGGATGTCAATGCATTGCAGAGAACACCAAGACAGTTACAAGAATGGTTCCAGAGACCAGAATTGTTTGAAGAAATTGGGACTATTCACCTTGAAGTGAAAAAGGCTGAGAGGATATCTAATGAAAGATTTCAAACTCATGAAGGTGCTGGGCAGAGCAGATAAGGAGAAATTGTTGCCAGTTGTAAATGGATCAAGAATGAGAGGGTGCAGATACATAATGATATGCAAAAGAAGCAAACATGAGGTTAGAAAAACCTTTTTCACACAGCCAACAGTCAGGGCATGGAATGCACTGCCTAGAAATGTGGTGGAGGCAGGTTCAATTGAGGCATTCAAGAGGGGTATTGGATGGTGCAGGGTTACAGGGTAAAAGTGGGAGACTAGCACTAAATGTAAATGCTCAGGGAGGCAGTGCCTACACAATGGTCCAAATGGCCTCTTTCTGCACTGTAATAATTTTGTTATTTTGATATTTGCTTTTTATTTCTGATATATTTATTAGCTTGAGTTACATTCTCCTGGGGGCCATTCAATTTGAGCTCAACTCTCTGGATCAGTCCTAAATTAGTCAGAAATTAAAGCAAAATACTGGAGGATGCTGGGAATCTGAAACAAACAGAATGCTGGAGAAACTTAGCAGGTCAGGAAACATTTGTGGAGAGCGAGAGCGAGAGCAAGATCCACCCAGTTCCACAGATGAGTCAAATTGAACTCAAAAAATTAATGTTGTTTCTCTCTTCACAGAAGCTGTCTGAATGGGATAAAAGTCAGTCACAGCTCCTTTGTATGGCAAAGATGGACTCAGACTCACTTGCTGGTGGGTAGGGTGGGCCATCCTTCATATTGTTCGAAGCACCACATTGCAGCAACTTTAAACAAAAAAGGGTTCCCGCAAAATTGAAATACTTTCAGATAGGATCTTACATTTTTTAGATTTTTACTGTAAAAATCAAAGTGAAGTTAATACAGATCAAACGTCCATGAAGTGGCAACTAGTACACCAAACTAAAGAAAACATGCGTTCACATTAATAAGCACAATCCAGATGTGTCTTACAACCACTTTTGTGGTGTAAGCACTTTTAACAGGTGGGTAGCATCACAAATATAAGTCCAAAGTTCCTCTCAAGCTGCCAGCAGATTCATCTCTTCCTGTCACACTCCATAGTAAATTTCAGTATCCTTTGAACATTTGCCTGAGTGTCAGATCTGATTTCCACCAACTCTGTCCCTCAGGGAAACTCCTTATTCTTGAAATCTCCAACAGTCTATTCCTCCTCAAACAGAGAGCCAGCTCTCACCAACATTCTATTTGGTTGCTAAAACACAAACAAACTCCTCACTCCTCACAGCAGTTGCTGCATGTCTCTCTGTCTCAGTGGGGGGCATTTACTGTTTGTGACAAAGCGGTAGGCCAACTTTCCTTGCACTGGGAAAGATCCAAAACTTCCTATCAGGCCCTTTATATAGCCAGTGTAGGATTTCACCTCATTCATTGCCTTCTGCTCGATATCTGTGTACTGTTTAGAACAAGGGCCAGGTGGATCTCATTTGCTATGAGATCCTTGATTAGCCCAGGTTAACAATGTCAATTAGGGATCCCTGGCTAACAGATATAAACAGGATTTCTCCAGTAGTGAAGGACTCCAGAGTGGAACCCCAGCCAACGAGAGGCCACCTGCTCTCAATTGCCATCAGCATCACCAGTAGATCCATGATGCACTCAGTGCCCGTCAACATGGAACATCCACCTCCACCCAATCCCACCCAGCAGTGGTTGCTTTTCAGATAGAGCAATAGAGTCATACAGCATGAAACAGACCCTTCAGTCCAACTCTTCAATGCTGACCTATTTTCCCAAAATAAATTAGTCCATTTGCCTGCACTTGGATCATATCTTTCTAAACCCTTCTCATTCACGTACCTATCCAAATATCTTCTAAATGTTGTAACTGTACCTGCACCTCCCACTTTTTCTGGCAGTTCATTCCACATATGAACTATCCTCTATAAAAAAAAAATTGTCCCGCAGGTCCATTTTTTAAAATCCTTGTCTTCTCACCTTAAAATTACACCCTCTAGTTTGAACTCCCCAATACTAAGGAAAAGACCTTTGCTATTCATCTTATTAATTGCATTCTGCTCAATATCTGTTTAGTGTTTGGAAAACGGCCAGGTGATCTCATTGACAATGAGATCCTTGATTGGCATTGTTAATCTGGGCTAATCAGGGAGTCCTGGCTGACAGATAGAAACAGGACATGTTTTCCTGGTGATGAAAATATTGAATAAAAGGTCTTTGCACAATGGTGTCTTTACCGAGTCACTGAAAATAAATACACACCATGGGAGACGTAGTGGAAAAAGAAAGAAAAGAAACAATAAACAGGAGATTCAGAGAGTCTCCTCATTCCAGGGACTGGCTCTGAGCTGGCTGGTGAGAGCCCATATACCGTGCACATGTAAATAAAGGTGACTTGGTGATGGGATATTGGCCTTGGTGCAGTTATTTCAGTGGCAATGAGATAAAACAGTACGTTCCCGAAGAAAATTCACTTGCAGTCATCTTTGAGTTATAGTAAGCATTTCTGTCATCATGCCGCCATTTGGGAAGCTTGGCTTGTTCGATCCTGCCATCAAAGACTGGACCCAGTATCTGGAAAGAATGCATTTTTTTTTCCAGGTAAATGACAGTGGGGGAGATGAAAAGCAATGAGTAATGTTTCTGACAACTTGTGGACTTGTTATTAGAAGCCTAACTTTCTCTGAGGCACCAGATACTAAAACATTTATGAGTTGATGCATTTAGTTAAGGAATATTACAACCCCAAGTCGCCTCTAATTCTGAGACGCTATTGGTTTTATTTGCTTGTTCGAGACCTAGGGGAATCCGTATCAGGGTTTTTGGCGAGGTTAAGATGACTGGAGATAACAAGCATGGGGCTGGATGAACACAGCAGGTCAAGCAGCATCATAGGAGCAGGAAAACTTGACGGTTCGGGCCTAAACCCTTCATCAGAAATGGGGGAGGGGAAGAGGGTTCTGAAATAAATAGGGAGAGAGGGGGAGGCGGATCTTTTTATCTCTGATACTATTTAAGATGACTGGATGAGGCTTGTGATTTTGGGTTAACTCTGAATGATTTGCTGAGAGACCGTTTGCTATGTGGGATTGATGACGTAACCAGTCAAAAGCACTCACTTGCTGAAGCCCAACTAGACTTCAAACAGACACTACAACTGGCTTTGTCATTAGAAAATGCAACAAATGGAGCATTTGAGCTACAGGGCATCTCAATGGAAATGGACACTCTCAACTATCCTACTGTGCTTGGGGAACACCACTCAGCCAAATGGCTAAAATGTTCTTCAGGATCCAGGCTGGCAAGTTGCTTCCAGTAGGGTTTAATAGGCCTTATCAAATTGAAAGGAAATTGAGAGAGATGAACTATTTAATAAGAATGCCAGATAGAAAGATAGCTCACAAAACATGAATTCAATGTGAATACACTCAAAAAGGTATTTTGATAGGGAAGGAAATCAAAAGGAGAATGTGTTACTGGTTACAACACAGTGAAAAATTAAGTTCAGATAATTCTAAATTGGACATTGCTCAAATTAAATTGGACAATGAGGGCGTTCTCAAATCTGGGATAAATGACTGAGTTACCTTCCACAGGAAAATCAAAAAGACCTGAAAAAGTAATTACAATCCCATGAGGAGATATGTAGGAATAAGCTGGGAAGTACTAATCTAATTACGCTGCTTCAATTAAGCAACATCCTTTTAGATTTAACCCTTAACTTCGCACAGTTTCAGAAAAAGATTGAACACACGGTCAAGGACAATATAATCTAAGCAAGCTGCAGCAAACGAAGCTCATCCATAGTAATGGTGCCAAAATCAGATAGTTCTTAACAATTATATGCGGACTACTGCAGTTACAAAGTTTGATTCATATCCTATTCCACGTTTAGAAGACTGTATTTATAAGGTGGGACAAGCAACCTTTATTTCCAAGATGGACTTACTCAGAGGATGCTGGCAGGTACCTTTATCTGAAAGAGCAAAGAAACTTTTGGCTTTTGTGACATCAAGTGGACTGTATCAGTTTAAAGTCATGCCACTTGCTAGGAAAAATGTGCCAGCCACATTTCGAAGACTAACCAATAAAGTCATCTGTGGATTACCCAACTGTGTGGTGTACATTGACAACCTGGTGATTTTTAGTCATGCGTGGAAGGAACACTTGGAGCATCTATCAGAATTATTTGATCAACTTCGGGAGGCAGGCTTGGTAATAAGAGTGGCTAAGAGTGAGTTCACAAAAGCCCAAGCTATGTTCCTGTACCATTAGACATGGAAAGACAACTCCACGGGATGTGAAGACAAGGTTTTGGGGTGTTTCCCATACCATCGGCGAAGAGGGGAGTATTATGATTCCTGGCAATGTGTGAGTTCTATCAGAAATTCATACAGAATTTTAGTAGCATGGTTGCTTCGCTGAAATTTTCTGCACTTTTTCAATAAGTCAGTGGATGGAAGAATGCCAAAAGGCATTTGACAGCCTGAAAGTTGTGTTGACCACTGCCTCAATACTAACCACACCCAATTAGCCAAAGCTATTCAAGATGGCTCTCGATGCATGTGATGTGGGTGTCGGTGTTGTATTCTTGCAAGAAGATGAGGAGAAGATAGAAAGGCCTATTAGGTATTTTTACAGAAAATTGAATAATCATCAGAAATATTCCACAATTGAGAAGAAGACCTTTCTGATGAAGGGTTTAGGCCCGAAACGTCAAGTTTTCCTGCTCCTATGATGCTGCTTGACCTGCTGTGTTCATCCAGCCCCATGCTTGTTATCTCTTGAGCTTGGTGTTGGCTTTGCAGTATTTCAACATTTATATTACCAGCAATGTGTCCAAGACAATTGTATACACTGATCATAACCCATTAAAGTTTTTGGAGAAATTTAAGAACATCAATTCCAAACTGTTTAGATGGAGCTTATAATTGCACCATTCAATTTGAGAAGTATTCACGTGGCAGGATGAGAGAACGTAATTGCCGATGCATTGTCGCAACTGATGAAGGAAGACAAAGGTGTTTGTGGAGGGAGAAAATGGACTAAAATGGACTGTAGTAGTGAATATTTGCATTCTTAGAGTCAATGTAATGTATTGTAGTGTACTAATCACACAAGACTAAAGCTTTTTTAGAAATGAAGCCATCTTCATATATTAATGGTTCTTTGTTTTAAGTGGGGGAGTGGGGGAGGTGTCATAGCCCCCACCCTAGTCTGGCCCATAAGAGTATTTACCGGGTGAATAGAGAGCAGCTGTTCCTCTTAGTTGAGGGGTCAATCACAAGGGGGCAAAGGTTGAGGTACGGGGCAGAAGATTCACAGGGGATTTGGAAAAACAAAGAACTTTTTCATTCAGAGGGTATTGGGAATTTGGAATGCACTGCCTGCAAAGGCAGTGGAAGCCAGAAACCTTACAACCTTTAAAAAATATTTGGATGAACACTTCAAATATCATAACATTCAAGATTATGGAACAAGTGCAGGAAATTGGGATTAGTGTGTCTTAAGTGTTATGTCGGTGCTGACACGATGGACCGAAAGGCCTTTTCTGCACTGTATGACTCTACAAAACATTTTCAAACTAATTTTGGGTTTACCTGAGCAAGGTATTTCCTGTGGAAATGTAACTTTGAATTTAAAACTGAAATTATGCCCATTTATTATTCCAGTTTGTCAATCGCCATTTCTAGCATTTTTCCCCTTTGTGGGAAGGTAGTGTATTGGTAATGTCAATGGAGCTGTAATCCAGACCCTCAGACCAATGTTCTGGGGACATGGTTTCAAATCCCACCATTGGAGATGGTGAAATCTATATTCAGCAAAACCTTGAATAAAAGATTAGTCTAATGGGACTATGGAACCAGTTATGAAGAGGAGTCACTGGACTCAAAATGTTAACTGTTTCTCTCTCCACAGATGCTGCCAGATCTGCTGAGGTTCTCAGACCTCTGTGTTTGTTTCAGATTTCCAGTGTTGCTTCTATTTATGTAACATCTATCAATTGTTGTAAAACCCCATCTGGTTCATTATTGTCCCTCAGGGAAAGAAATCTGCTGTCCTTACCTGGTCTGGCCTACATGTGACTCCAGATCCACAGCAATTTGGCTGATTCTTAACCACCCCTTTGAGCAATTAGGGGTGGTCTCGCCAACAACACCCACATCTCAAAGAATAAAACCGAAGAATAAAATTAAAATTCCAAATCTCTAGCCCTTTTTTACTGTCACTTACACCAAAAAAATTCTTTGCAAGAACAGGTTTCTGTGCAAACACAAGAAAAAAAGATGAAGTAGAAAGGGATTGTTTTCTGCTAAACTGAAGGGTTTTGCAGACACCTATGTGGCTTGTTTTTAGCCTGGGGATATCAAAGAAACTCTCATTAGCTGTGAGGCCCACAGCTGTTTTTCTAAAACTTTTGTGTTGGATCAGAAGTTGATCTCATGAAGAGGCAAGCCAAAACCCGAAGGTTGGTCTGGAGTGTGCAACACAGGCAGGCAGGATATGACGGTGGTTTGCAACGATATGATCAAGTATGCAACCTATGACAATGGTAGAAGTTGTAATGAATTTATTCAATGTTCTGCAATGGTACTTCTGTCCAGCCACTAAAATAAATGTACTTATCCTTTGATGCATGGGTTAAATACTCCTTCTGCATTTTATGCTTTTACATTCTGTTCTGGAAATGATAGAACAATTTCATTTCAGAATAAGAGGAGCAGAAGTAGGTTACTCAGGCCATCGAGTCTGGTCCACCATTCAATGCGATCATAGTTGGTTGAATGAAAAAGGAACAACAGGAAGACTTCAACATCCAGGTTGAAAAACAACTCCTTTTAACTTATTAAAATACTTTTATAGGACATGGGAGTCAGTGGCAAGGCCAGCTTTTGTGGCCCATGCCCAATTGCCCCTTGAATTGTGTGACTTCCACAACCATTTTAGTGGGTAGTTAAGAGTCAGCCACATTGCCGTAGGTTAGGAGTCACAAGTAGACCAAACTGGGAAAGGACAGCAGATTTCCTTCCCTTAAGAACATTAGTGAACCAGATGGATTTTTAGAACAGGATGGTAGTTTTATGGTCAGTGTTAATGAGATTATCATTTTCTACTAGATTTGTTTTTTGAATTGAAATCCATCCAGGTGTCATGTAGGGATATGAACTCCAGTGCCTGCATTGTGAGCCCAGGCCTCTGAATTGCACACCCAGTAACATTCCAACAATATATTGCTGTCCCTTGTTAATACACTGTCTCAAACAGATCAAACACTCCATCCCATCAATTCAGCTGTTTGAAAGTGTTCTTAGCACAGCCAGCAAACCTACATTTTGTTTCCACTTGCACCTCCAGCTTTCTCACCACTCATTGTTATTTTGGCCACTGAATGTTTCCTATGACATGGACTGCCCACAGGAGGGGTGTAAGCAGCAAAAGTGAACACTGATCTTCCATCCAGCTGGGCATTAAATGATGAGCTTTAACATGCTAGATAACAAGCATGGGGCTGGATGAACACAGCAGGTCAAGCAGCATCATAGGAGCAGGAAAACTCGACGTTTCGGGCCTAAACCCTTCTGATACAGCTTTAACATGCTTATTGGCTATAGAAGGCATCACAATGAGGCATTCATTGAAGCCTACACTTGTTATGGGAGAGATAAAGATGCTAAACAGGATCAGGACACAGTCGACCAAACAAGAAGGGTCCACCTGTGTCACACTCACCAAATAGACCGCCACTCACCACAGAAACAGCCTAACCAATTATCACTCACTATAGAGACAAACTGACAAATTCGCCACTCCCCACAGAGACAGCCTGACCAATCCCTTACCTCCACGGAAATAGACTAACCAATCAATGCTTGGATCAGGATTGATTGGTTCAGCTCCTCATTGTGCCACAAAGCTTTGACCAATGCTCAGCCTCAGAGGCCTTGTGCCTTCCTGAAAGGAAGGAGGTGCCATTCTCACCGACAGCACATACTGCTCAGACAAGATTATCCCATCCTCCTCACTGCTTACCTCATTGGTACCATCATTAGCATTGACAAACATGGCCCTCCAGCCCTCAGGGAGAGTGGAACTGTCGATGGCGTATCCATGATTCTGGGCAGTGATGAATGCCTGGCCATTCATTACATTCATCACTGGCTGGTTCTGTCCCCTGAGTGAGAGAAATTGCAGTTGGTAAACAAGCATTCTAACAAATGCCCAGGAGCAAATCTTCCCACCAACAGTACTTTTTGCAAGCTGCCTTGTTATCAACAGCTTTCTCCCCTTTAGCCCATGGGGTGGTCCAGTGAAGAGCAGCAACGACCTCTGTATTGTGCTCCAGTTTCATGCACAAGGGAAACAGGAGTGTAGTGCTGACATCAGCTAGAACAGAAAAGTTAACACCAAGACACAAATAATTGCACATCCCTGCAATGTGCCAAGAATATGAAGTGAAAAGTGTTGACATTTGACTGGATACTTTGAGAAACAATTGCAGGCAATTACAGCCCATTTCCTCATTGGACTATAGTCCAACAACATTAAACAGAAAAATAGAGCACCCAACAAGTTCAAAGTCAGTCCTTGATAAATCACAGGCATTTGAAAAACTGGTCAACAATTTGCAATTCAAATCTGCTATCCATACCTGGTCTGGCCTATATAAGACTCCAGGCCCACAGCAATGTGGTTACTGTTAACTGCCCTCTGGGTAACTGTGAATGGGCAATATGTGCCAGCCTAGCCAGTGTTTAACATTCTGTGAATGAAGAATAATTTTCCTCCTGAGGAGTGTACAGCAGTTTATTTTCCCCTCCAAACAATCTCCCAATTGTTGAGGATTGGGCTACATGATCCATGGTCCACCCAGGGCCCCGTACCTAATATGCAGGTGACTCAGGCATTATGACATTGCCACTATTCAAGGGTGGGCCACATCTATCCTCAGTCACCCAAACCCCCCGTATGATTCCAAGGACAGTGAGTCCACTTGGAAGGATGTATTGACTTGTGACTTGGATTGACCCTAGAAGGGTAGAGATCTGAAGCCTAACTGGTGGAAAGAGTAATGACAGACAGTCTTTTCAGATGGACCAGGGAGAGTCATAGTAAGGGTAACGTGTTGTAGCACTGGGCTCAAGGAGATCAGGCAAGGGTAGGTGTAATCTTCGTTCCCTGACAAACAGGACAGAAGCATTCTGGGGGGAACTAAACTTTCAGAAGCTCGCAGAGTCACATTCTGGATGGTTGCACTAAATTCATAAGTTGCCACGGTAGAAAAGGCTGTTCATCCAGCAACAAGGGAAACGCTCGTCATTATTAACAACAGTCAACATGTCTTCGTCCGTGGGAAATCATGTCTCACTACGTTGACCGAGTTTTTTGAAGAAGTGACTTTGCTGGTCTTCAGCAAAGTGTTCGACAAGGTTTGCATGGTAGACTGCTTAGCAAGGTTGGATCACATGGAATTTAGGGACAGCTAGCCAATTGGATACAAAATTGTTTTGAGGTCAAGAGACAGAGGATGGTGGTGGAGGATTGTTTTTCAGTCTGGTGGCCTGTGACCAGCAGAGTACCATAAGGATCAGTGTTGGGTCTACTGCTTTTCATCATTTTTATAAGTGATTGGATGTAAGAATAGGAGGTATGGTTAGTTAGTTTGCAGATGATACCAAAATACATGGTGTACTGGACAGTGAAGAAGGTTATGTGAGAGTACAACAGGACCTTGATCAGATGGGCATATTGGCCAAGAATTGACAGTCGGAGTTTAATTTAGATAAATGTGAGGTTTTGCATTTTGCTAAGGTAAATCACAGCAGGACTTATACAATTAATGATACAGCCCTGGGGAATGTTGCCAAGCAAAGGGATATGGGGGGGACAGATGCATAGTTCTTAGAAAGTGGAGTCACAAGTAGACAGAATGGTGAAGGCAGTGTTTGGCACGCTTGTCTTCATTAGTCAGTGTACTGTGTATAGGAGTTAAGATGTCATGTTGGGGCTGTACAGGACATTGGCGGGGCCACTTTTAGAATACTGTGTCCAATTCTAGTCTCCCTGCAATAGGAAAGATAAACGTTATAACCTTGCTTAAGAAAAGATACAAGGAGAAACCAGGGAACTATAGACCCATGATTTTGACTTTGGCTGTGGGATAAATTGTTGGAGGTAATCATAAAAGGCAGGATTTATGGATATTAGAGAGGCAAATATTGATTAGGGATAGTCAGCATGGTTTTGTGCAAGGAAAGTCACGTCTCACAAACTTGATCGAGTTTTTTGAAGAAGTTTCCAAAAAGGCTGATGAAGGCAGAGCAGTAGACATCGTTTACATGGACTTTAGCAAAGCCTTCGACAAGTTTCCGCGTGGTAGGCTAATTAGTAAAGTTAGATCACATAGAACTTAGAACAGTACAGTACAGCACAGCACAGCACAGGCCCTTCAGCCCACGATGTTGTGCCAACCTATTATCCTACTCTAAGTTCAAACTACACTGCATACTCCACATTTTACTACCATCCATGTGCCTATCCAAGAGTTGCTTAAGTGTCCCTAATGTATCTGGTCACATGGGATTCAGGGGGAGATTGCTAATTGGACACATAATTGGCTTAACGGCAGGAGACAGAGTGCGGTGATGCAGCATTGTTTTTCAGATTGGAGGTCTATCACCAGTGGGGTTCCACAGGAATCAGTTCTGGGTCCTGGGGGGAGAGATAGTAGGAATTGCAGATGCTGGAGAATCTGAGATAACAAGGTGTAGAGCTGGATGAACACAGCAGGCAAAGCAGCATCAGAGGAGAAGGAAAGCTGACGTTTCGGGTTGAGACCCTTCTTCAGAAAAACGTTCTGGGTCCTTTTCAGTTTGTTATTTGCATAAATGATTTGGATGAGAATATAGTAGGCATGGTTAGTAAGTCTGCAGACTGGGGGCGGCACAGTGGCTAGTACTGCTGTCTTGCAGCGCCAGGGTCCTGGGTTCAACTCCACCCTCGGGCGACTGTCTGTGTGGAGTTTGCACATTCTCCCTTTGTCTACGTGGGTTTCCTCCCACAGTCCAAACATGTGCAGGCTAGGTGGATTGGCCATGCTATATTTCCCACAGTGTTCAGGGATGAGTGGGTTATAAGTGGATGCGTCTGGGTGGGATGCTTTGAGGGTCGGTGTCGACTTGTTGAGCCAAAGGGCCTGTTTCCACACCGTAGGGATTCTATGAACTATGAACAACCAAAATTGGTAGACAGTGAAGAAGGTTTTCAAAGATTATAAAGGGATCTTAATCAGATGGGTCAATTTGAAAAATGGTTGGAGGAGTTTAATCTGGATAAATACTAGGTATTGCATTTTGGTACAATAAACGACTGTAGGGCTTATGCAATTAATCGTAGGGCCTTGGGTAGTGTTGTAGAACAGAGGAACATAGGCATTCAGGTTCATAATTCTTTGAAGCTTGTGTCACATATAGAAAGGGTGGTTAAAAAAGTATTTAGCACGCTTGCCTTCATTGCTCAGTCCTTTCAGTACAGGAGTTGGGAAATCATGCTAAGGCTGTACAGGATATTGGTGAGGCCTCAACTGGAATCTGGTTGACCAGTTACAGGAAGGATATTATCAAGCCGGAGTAGGTTCAGAAGAGATTTACCAGGATGTTGTTGGGTATAGAAGGTTTGAGTTGTAAAGAGAGGCTGGGACATTTTCCACTGGAGCATACGAGATTGAGAGGCGATCTGATAGAAGTTTATGAAATCATGAGGGGTATAGATAAAGTTAATGTAGTTCTCTTTTCCCTAGGATGGGGAATTTCAAGGCTAGGCGACACATTTTCAAGGCAAGTGAAGAGAGATTTAAAAAAGACATGAGGGGCAAATTTTTTAAACAGTGGGGAGGTTCACACGTGGAATGAACTTCCTAAGGAAGTGGTGGATGTGGGTACTATTACAACACTTAAAAGACATTTGAATAAGTACCTGAATAGGAAAGATTTGGAGAGATATGGGCCGGGAGTAGACAGGTGAAACTAGTTTAGTTTGGGACTACGTTCAGCATGGATTGATTGGACTGAATTGTCTGTTCCTAAGCTGCATGACTCTATATTGATAACCTTGAAAGGGTTCAGAAAAGATTTACAATGCTACTGTCAGTACTGGAGGGTTTGAACTACAGGGAGAGGCTGAATAGACTGGGGCTTCTCTCCCTGGAGCATCAGAGGCTGAGGGGTGACCATATAGAGGTTTACAAAATCATAAGGGGCATGGATATAGTGAATAGCCAAGGTCTCCTTTGCAGGGTAGGGGAGTCCAAAACTAGAGGGTATAGATTTAAGGAGAGAGGGAATAAATTTAAAATGGACCTAATGGGCAACTTTTTCATGTAGAGGGTGGTGCACATGTGAAATGAGCTGCTAGAGGAAGTGGAGAGGCGGGTACAGTTAGAATATTTAAAAGGCATCTGGATAGAAGAGCATGAATTAGAAGGGTTTAGAGGGGCATGGGCCAAATGATATTAAATGAGACTAGATTAATTTAGAATATCTGTCCAGCATAAACAAGTTGGACCAAAGGATCTGTTTCCGTGCTGTCGAATTCAGTGAATCTGCTTTCGGGACCTCACTCCCAGGGCATCCCTGACTCCTAGGTACCCCCCACCTCATTCCCAGGACGCCCCCCCAATCCTCTCTCAAATCAATCCCAGGCATTCCCTCCTCCTCATTCCCAGAACCCTCCACACCACTCACTCCTGGGATACTCCCCCCACCAAATCACTCCCAGAACCAAACAACCAAACTCACTCCAAGGCCTTCACTCACACAGCCGCACTCCCTCACTCCCAGGCCCTTCAGCTCACTCCCAGGGACCCTCCCATATTCCCAGGACTTGCCACCCTAATTCCCATGGCCCTCACTTCCCTCACTCCTGGGCAGCCCTGAAACTCCCAAGGCCCAACCCCTCACTCCCAGCACACCCCATTCACTCTCCTCCAGTTACACCCCACTTTCGCTTCTCGCCCACCACATTCTCTCCAATGCCAGCTCACACCTGACCAGAGACAGTGAGCTGTGAAAAGGAGAACAGACTGCAGTGTGTATAGATATCAGCTCCAAAGTTTCTGGTACCTGTTTCCCATTGGCAGTTTGTAGCAGTTGGCACCGGCAGCTAATGCAGTCAGCTGGTTGCCCATACAGATCCCAAACACTGGCTCTGGGCGATTGCTTTTAATCACCTAAAACATGATATAAAAAGAACAAGCCATCGGTGACAGGGCAAGGATAGCCTGCTTCACTCAAGCACACGTCCAGCAGCATGCACAATCAACACTGGGCCTGTCAGTAAAACAGAAATCATTTCACTGACAGTTACTCAGAACAAGATAACAGGTTCCACTGGATGGTACTATGCTCACACCTTATGGACATTGGCAATCAGTTGCTTTGCCAGAGTGGGATCTCCTGGGCCATTGGATAGGAAGAGTCCATCATACTCCATGTTGGTAAAGTCATAATTCCACGGGACTAAATGTAGTTCAACACCTCTCTGGAAAACCAATCATAGCATTCATTACTGTATTACTATTCATTACTACGTTGCTATTCAGTATTACATTATCATTCATTCTGAAATTATCACCGATTCCTAAATTATCATTTAGTACTTACATTTAATACTAAAACCCTCTGCCACATTCAGACATCAGATTTGCTAGTGCTGCAATGGAGGGATTAAAATAGTTTGGCGGGGGATGGGATCCTTAACAGCAGGGAGGCAAGTGTGAGGCTGGAAGGAGATACAGTAATCAAAAATAGCAAGTTGAAGAGATAGGTCAGGGAGCGAGGAATGCCTTTTGGATTAAACTGCATCTATTTCAATGCAAGAGGGCTGACAGGTAAAGCTGATGAACTCAGAGTGTGGATAGGTACGTGGAGCTGGGTTATTACAGCCATTATAGAAACATGGCTAAGGCAGGGACAGAACTGGCAGCTTAATTTGCCAGGGTACAGGTGCTTTAGGCAGGATAGAGGTGGAGGAAAGAGGGGAAGAGGAAGTGCATTTTTGATTAAGGCGTGTATCACAGCAGTAGTCAGAGATGAAATAACTGAGGGATCATCCAGTGAGGCTTTGTGGGTGGAGCTAAGAAATAAGAAGGCGATGGTGACGTTACTGGGGTTGTACTATAGGCCCCCAAATAGTCAATGGGAATTAGAGCAGCAAATATGCAGGGAGATTGTGGAGATTTGTAGGAGTAACAGGGTTGTCATAGTGGGGGATTTTAATTTTCATAACATAGACTTGGGACTGCCATAGTGTTAAGGGCTTAGATGGGGTGGAATTTGTTAAATGTGTTCTGGAAAGGTTCCTCAACCAGTATACAGAGGGTTCTACTCGAGATGGGGTGAAATCCAACCTACTTTTGGGAAATAGAGCAGGACAGGTGACTGAGGTGACAGTGGGAGAGCACTTTGGGACCAGTGACCTTAGTTCTATT
Source organism: Ginglymostoma cirratum (assembly GCA_024137785.1). Lineage (NCBI taxonomy): Eukaryota > Metazoa > Chordata > Chondrichthyes > Orectolobiformes > Ginglymostomatidae > Ginglymostoma > Ginglymostoma cirratum. Next base: position 394,936 of record JAHRHZ010000173.1, read on the forward strand.
AATTTTAAAATAGTTGTGGAAAAGGACAAAACTGGTCCACAGATTCAAGTTCTAAATTGGGGCAAGGTGAATTTTGATGGAATTAGACAGGAGCTTGCAGGTGTTGATCGGGGTAGTTTGTTTGCAGGCAAAGGGACCTCTGGCAAGTAGGAGGCCTTTCAAAGTGCGATAGCTAGAGTTCAAGGTCTAATATGTTCCTGTGAAAATGAAGGGCAAGGTTAGGAACCCTAGATGACAAGAGATATTGAGGCTTTGACCAGGAAAAAGGAGGCATGGCCCAGGTACAGGCAGCTGGGATCAAGGGAATCCCTGGAGGTATACATGGGATACAGGGGTTTACAGAAGAAGGAAATGAGGAGGGCAAGAAGGAGCCGTGAGATACTTTGGCTGAGAAGGTTGGGGTGAATCTGATGAGATTCCTATATATATTAAAGGAAAAAGAATAACTACAGAGAGAATAGGACCCCTCAAGGGCCAAAGTGGACATGTATGTGCGGAACCGTGGGAGATGGGCGAGGTCCTCAATGAATATTTCTCCGCTGTGTTTACCGAAGAGAAAGACATGAAGACTTGGGAACTTGGGGATGTTAGTGGCAATATCTTGGAGTTAGCCATGTCACAGTACAGGTGTTGGAAGTATTAGAATGTATGAAGGTGAATAAATCTCCTGGTCCTGATCAAGATCCAAGAACCCTGCAAGAGACTCGAGAAGAAACTGCAGGGGCCCTGGCTGATATTTTTGCATCATCGTTAGCCAAGCGCGAGATCCCAGACGACTGGAGAGTAGTGAATGTTGTGCCCTTATTCAAGAAGGGCTGCGAGAAAACAACCTGGAAATTACAGACCAGCAAGCTTAACATCTATGATAAGTAAGTTACTTGAGTAGATTCAGAGATAAGATATACATGCATTTAGAAAGACAAGGTTTGATTAAGAGTCATCAGCATGGCTTCATGCGTAGGAGATCATGCCTCACAAATTTGTTACTGTTCTTTGATGAAGTGACCCGGAAGGTTGGTCAGGGCAGGGCAGTAGAGGTAGTCTATATGGATTTCAGTAAGGCCTTTGATAAGGTCCCACATATTAGGCTGCTCTGGAAAGTTAGATCACATGGAATCTAGGGAGAGTTGGCAAATTGGATACGCAATTGGCTTGATGGTAGGAAGCAGAGCGTAATTGTGGAAGGATACTTGTCAAACTGGAGACCTGTGACTAATGGTGTGCCTTAAGAGTCGGCACTGGGCCCATTGCTGTTTGTTATTAAATCAATAATTTGGATGAGTGTGTACAAGGCATGATTTAGTAAGTTTGCGGATGACAATAAAATAGGTGGTATCATGGACAGTGAGGTTGGGCATCAGAAATTGCAGCAGGATCTTGATCAGCTGGGGAAGTGGGCTGAGAAATGGCAAATGGAGTTTAATATAGATAAGTGTGAGGTGTTGCATTTTGGAAAGTAAAATCAAGGTAGGAGTTTCATGGTGAATGGTAAGGCCTTCAGGAGTGTAGTAGAACAGAGGGACCTTGGAGTTCAGGTGCATGGTTCTCTGAAAGTGGAGTCACAGGTAGACAGGGCAATGAAGAATGCTTTTGGCACACTGGCCTTCAGTCAGGGTACTGAGAATAGAAATTGGGAAGTTATGTTGCACTTGTACAGGGCGTTGGTAAAGCCACATTTCGAGTGGTGTGTTCAGTTTTGGTCACCTTGCTATAGGAAGGGTGTTATTAAACTGGAAAGAGTGCAGAAGAAATTTACAAGGACGTTGCCCAGACTCAAGGGATTGAATTATAGGGAGAAGTTAGACAAGCTATGACGTTTTTCTTTAGAGTTTAGGAGATTGTGGGGGGATCTTATATAAGTGTATACTTTTATGGTATCGCACTATTAATTAAGGAGCCAATTACAGCAATAAAGCGAGATAATATCTTGGAAGGGTCCTCAAATAAGGATTCAGTGTCCCCACAGTTTGGAAACAGGCCTTCAACCCAACAAGTCCACACCAACCCTTTGAAGGGCATCACACACAGGCCCATCCCCCATCCAATACTTCCCATGGCTAATGCATCTAAACTAACAACCCTGGCCACTATAGACAATTCAGCATAGCCAATCCACCTAACACGCACATCTTTGGACTATGGGAGGAAACCAGGGCACCCAGAAGAAACCCACGCAGACATGGGGAGAACGTACAAACTCCACACATACAGTCACCCAAAGAGTGGAATTGAACCCGGGTCCCTGGCGCTGTGAGACAGTAGTGCTAACCATTTAGCCATCGTTCCACCCCAATTTTTGCACTAACATTGCTGTGGTCTGAAAAATAACAATTTACAGAAATACTACGTAAATTCTGACATGGAAGAATGATATTGTTGCCATCACAGAAACCGGTTGAGGGAAGGACTAGACTGGCAGCTCAACATTCCGGCATATAGGATCTTTCAGAAAGACAGAGGAAGGTGTAAAAACAGTGGTGGTGTAGCACTATTAATTAAGGAGCCAATTACCACAATAAAGAGAGATGATATCTAGCAAAGGTCCTCAAATGAGGCTTTGATGGTAAAACTTAGGAATGCTAAGGGTGCAGCCACTCTACTAGGAGTGTATTATAGGCCTCCGAAGAGTCAGTGGGAAATTGATGAGCAAATATGTAAACAGCCCAGAGGTGTATAAAAGTAATAATAAGGTAAGTATACCAGGGAATTTCAACTTTCCCACTATAAATTGTGCTAGTCATAGTGTTAAGGGTTTAGAGGGACAGATTTCTTGAAATGTATCCAGGGGAGTTTTTTCATATCAACATATAGAAGGTCCAACAGGGACGGCACAGTGCTGGATCTGATTGAGGGAAGAAGCCAAACAGGTGTTCCATGTGGCAGTGAGGGAACATTTTGGCAATAGCGACCACAGAATAATATAGTTCAAATCTGTTCTGAACAAGAAAAAAAATTTGGCCTTCAAAAGATGGCTTTGGATTGGGGTAAGGCAGATTTTCTTAAAGTAAAGCAGGATCTAGCCGCAGTTGATTAGGAACAGCTCCTTGCAGATTATTCTACAGCAGCACAGTGGGGGGGGATTCAGAAAGGAGCTGCGAACAGCACAGTTCCAACATGTACCCCTTAGACAGAAAAGTTCAGAGAAGCTAGATGTCTAGGACAATTCACAGCTGGATAAAGAGGAACAGAAAGGCATTTAGCAAGTTCAAAAGGAGCAATTCAGCTGCGGCCCTAGAGGAATAGAGGAACAGCAGGGAATTTAAGAAAGCAATTAGAAGAGCAAAAAGGGGACAGGGAAAAGGACTTACAAACAGGATTAGGGAGAATCCCAAGATATTTTATAGACACGTTAAAGAGAAAAAATTAACCAGGAAAAGAGTAGAACCCATTAGGGGCAAGGGGGCAACCTTTGTGTGAAGCCGCAGGATATTAGAAAGATATTAAATTAATATTTCTCTTCAGTCTTCACTCTGGAAAAGGAGAACCTAGGTATGGAATTCAGGAAGAGGGACTGTGAGAACTTGCACAGTTCGACATAGGAAATGGGAGGCACCTGAGGCTCTGTCCGGCTTAAAAATGGACAAATTCCCTGGCCCAAATAAACTGCATCACATTCTGCTGTGGGAGCCAAGGCAGGAAATTTCAGAAGCTCTGGCATAAATTTTTAATTCCTTTCTGGCCGGGGCAAGGTGGAGGGGTATGTGCCAGATGGCTGATGTGGTTTCACTTTTCAAAAAGGGTGGTAGAGATAACCAGGAAATTACAAACCAGTAAGTCTTACATCAGTTGGAGGTAGAGTAAATTCTGAAGGACTGAAATAATAGTCACTTGGAAAGGCATGGATTCATTAGGGATAGTCAGAATGCCTTTGTCAAACTTTTTGGAATTTTTTGTAAATGTGATCATGTCTGTGAATGAGGGAAGTTCGTTGATGCAGTTTACATGGATTTTAGCAAAGTTTTTGACAAGGTCCCACATGAGATACAGATTAAGAAGGTTCAAGCACATGAAATTAAATGAAACTTGGTGAGATGGTTCAGAAACTGGCTTAGTACTAGGATATAAAGGTTAGTGCTAGAAGGCTGTTTGAATGACTGGAGGCCAGTGTCCAATGGTACACCACAAGGATCAGTACTTTGTTATATACATAAATGATATAGACTAAAATGTGGGGGAATATTAAACAAATCTGCAGATTAGCAGAGTGATTAATAATGAAGAAGGTCGGTGTAGGTCACAGGAAGATTTGATGAGTTGGTCAGATGGGCAGACCAGTGGCAGATGGTATTTCATCCTGAACAGTGCGAGGTATTGCACTCTGGATGAAGAAACAAGATGAGGGGGCATTTAAATGAATGGCAGGTCACTGCATAGCTTAAAAGAACACAGGGATCTTGGGGTAATTATTCACAGATCGCTGAACTCGACAGAGATGTGATTAAGATAGTTAGAGCATTTGAGACACTTGTTTTCATCAGTTGTGGCATAGAGTACAAGATCAAGGAAGTAATGTTGGAACAAAACCAGAACTTGCTGAATAAGCTCAGCAGGTCTGACAGCATCTGAAGAAAAAAAAAATCAGAGTTAACGTTTCGGGTTGGGTCACCTTTCCTCAGAACTGATGGTAGCCAGGAAAATGTTTATATGCAGAAGATAGGAAGGAGAGGAGGTAGGGATAGAGCCCAAAGAGAGAGAAAGAGCTGTTGGATAGACAAAGGAGTTGATAACAATCTGGCTAGGAGGATGAATAGCTGTTAATGGGGACTGTTAGTGACTAACAATAGATAGTATGTGATAACAAGGCCTGGTGGGTAGGGTAAGACATGAGGACATGGGAGAGTCTAGGCCCTAAAATTATTGAACTCAATATTGAGTCCAGATGGCTACAGAGTCCCCAAGTGGAAAATGAGGTTTTGTTTTTCCAGCTTACGCCGAGTTTCACTGGAACACTGCAGCAAGCCTGAGATAGAGATGTTGGCCAGGGAACGGAGTTGTATGTTAAAGTGGCAGGCAACTGGAGGCTCAGGGTCTTTTTTGCAAGTTGAATGTAGATGTTCTACAAAGCGGTCACCCAGTTTACGCTTTATTTCCCCAATGTAGAGGAGACCACAATGTGAGCAGCGAATGCAGTAGACTAGATTCTGGAAAGTGCAGGTGAAGTGTTGCTTCACCTTGAAGATATATTTGGGCCCCTTGGATACTAGGGAGGGAGGAGGTAAATGGGCAGGTGTTACACACCTTTGGCAGTTGCAGGGGAAGGTGCGGTGGGGTTGTTGGGGGGTGGTGTTGGGAGTGAAGGAGAAGAGAACCAGGCTGTCCCAGGCGGAATTGTCCCTTAGGAAGGTGGACAAGGAAGGGGAGGGGAGCAGAGAAGAAAATGTGTATGGTGGTGGCATCTCACTGGAGGTAATGGAAATAGTACCTGATGATCTTCTGGATGTGGATGCTGGTGGGATGGTAGGTAAGGACAAGGGGAACCCTATCGCTGTTGCGTGAGGGAAGAGAGGGGATGACAGCAGAAGTGCAGGAGTTGGGTCAGACTTGGTTGAGGGTCCTGTTGACAACGGTGCTGGGGAATCCTCAGTTGAGGAAGGTAGACATTTCGGATACTGCCTTTTTGAATTTGGCTTCATCTGAACATATGCGACAAAGACAGAGGAACTGAGAAAATGGAATAGAATGGGGCAGAAAGAGTGATAGACACTAGCTTTAGGGATGTGGTAATACCACAGGTCCAGACAGATAGATGGGTAACTGCCAAGACAGGGAGGCAGATGGTGCAGGAGTCTCCTGTGGATATTCCCCTCTCAAACAGGTATTCTGTTTTGGACAGGGTGGTTAGCCACTCAGGAGACGGTACAAGCAGCAAACAGGCCTATGGCACCACAACGGGTTCTGCTGTACAGCAGGGTGGGGAAAAGTCCAGATGAGCGATAGTAGTAGGTGACTCGATAGTCAGGGGCACAGACAGGTGTTTCTCTGGCTGTGAACAAGACTCTAGGATGGTGTGTTGCCTCCTAAGTGCCAGGGTCCTGGAGGCCACAAAGCAGACACAGGACATCCTGAAACAGAAAGGAAAACAGACAGAAGTCATTGTCTGCATTGGCACAAATGACATAGGTAGGAAGAAGGAAGGGGTCCTGTGAGGACAATTCAGGGAGTTAGGTAGGGAGCTAAAAAGTAGGACTACCAGAGTAGTAATCTCAGGATTACTACCCATGCCACAGCCTACTGAGGCTAGGAATAGAGAGACAGAGTACAGTTGAACACATGGCTACAGAGCTGGCGTAGGAGAGAGGGCTTTAGATATATGGATCATTGGGATGTCTTCTGGGGAAGTTGGGACCTGTATAAGGACGGGTTGCACCTGAACTGGAGGGCTGGGAGGTTTGCTAGAGCTCTTCAAAAGGGTTTAAACTAGTGTGGCAGGGGTGTGGGAACCAGAACAACAGGCCAGTAAGTGCAGGGACTCGGGACAAAGGAGAGACTGAGATATGCATAGCACAGAGTAAGAGCAGGCAGAGGGAAGTCACAGGGCTCAAAGGAACTGGAGGTCTGGAGTGCATTTACTTCAATGCATGAAGCATAACAGGTAAGACAGCTGAACTAAGAGGATGGATTACTGCATGGAATTATGATGTTAATGCCACTACGGAGACATGGTTAAAGGAGGGACAATACCGGCAGCTTAACATTCCAGGATATTGCTGTTTTAAACGGGACAGAAAGGGAAACAAAAGGGGTGAGCGAGTTGCATTGCAAATTAGGGATCTCATCACAGCAGTGTTGAGAGAAGATACATCAGAGAAATCTTGCAGTGAGGCATTTTTGGTGGAGCTCAGGAACAGGAAGGATGAAATCACAATACTGGGAGTTTTCTACAGACCTCCCAACAGCCCACATGAGACAGAGGAGGAGATATGTAGTCAGATACTAGAAAGGTGTGAAAACAGCAGGGTAGTTGTGGCGGATGACCTCAACTTTCCTCTTCTTGACTGGGACTCCCTTAGAGCCAGCAGCTCGGATGGGGAGCAATTTGTTAGATGTGTCTAAGAGGGCTATTTGAGACAGTATATCGCCCATCCAATCAGAGAGGCGGCCATACTAGATTTGGTACTAGGGAATAAGCCAGGACAGTTTATCCATGTTTCAGTAGGACAGCATTTTGGGCTTAGTGACCATAATTCCATAAGATTTCAAGTAGTCATGGACAAGGACAAGAGTGGCCCTCGGGTGAGGGTGTTTAATTAGGCAAGGGCCAATTACATTCATATTAGACACCAACTGAGGAATGTGGATTGGGTGCAGTTATTTGAGAGCAAATCTACATCTGGCATGTGGGAGGCTTTAAACACCATTGATTAAAGTGCATGACATGCATGTCCCTGCAAAACTGAAGGATAGCAATGGCAGGATTCAGGAACCATGGCTGACAAGGGAAATTATACACTTAGTCAAAAGGAAAAAAGAAGCATACGATAGGTCTTTGCAGCTACAACCTGACAAAGCCCTTGAGGAATATTGAGAAATTAGGAAGGAACTTAAACACAGAATTAGGAAGGCTAAAAGGGGCAATGAAATGTCTTTATCAAACAGGGTCAAGGTGAATCCCATGACTTTTAATGCATATATTAGAAAAAAAATAGGGTAGCAAGAGAAAGAGTACGCCCCCTCAAGGACAAAAGAGGAAAGTTATGCGTGGAGCCACAGGAAGTGGGAGAGATCCTTAGTAGGTACTTTGTATCGGTATTCACTGAAGAGAAGGACAGGACTGATGTTAAGGTCAAGGATGAATGTGTGAATACTCTAGACAATGTAAACATATTAAAGGATGAAGTTTTGGGGATCCTAAATTGCATTAAAGTAGACAAGTCCCCAGGGCCAGGTAGGATCTATCTCAGGTTACTGCAAGAGGCAAGGGCATTAGCAGATATTTTCACATCCTCCTTAACCACAGGTGAAGTTTCAGAGGACTGGAGATTAGCCAAAGTTGTTCCCTTGTTTAAGAACAAAGAACAAAGAAAACTTACAGCCCAGGAACAGGCCCTTCTGCCCTCCAAGCCTGTGCCGATCCAAATCCACTGTCTAAACCTATCACCCAATTCCTAAGGATCTGTATCCCTCTGCTCCCCACCTACTCATGCATCTGTCCAGACGCACCTTAAAGGAATCTACCGTGCCTGCCTCTACTACCTCTGCTGGCAACGCGTTCCAGGCACCTACCACCCTCTGTGTAAAGTACTTTCCCCATGTATCCCCCTTAAACTTTTCTCCTCTCACCTTGAACGCGTGACCCCTTATTATTGAATCCCTCACCCTGGGAAAAAGCTTATCTCTATCAACCCTGTCTATACCCTTCATGATTTTGAAGACCTCAATCAGGTCCCCCTTCAATCTACTTTTTTCTAATGAAAACAATCCTAACCTACTCAACCTCTCTTCATAGCTAGCACCTTCCATACCAGGCAACATCCTCGTAAACCTTCTCTGTATCCTTTCCAAAGCTTCCACATCCTTTTGGTAATGTGGCGACCAGAACTGTACACAGTATTCTAAATGCGGCCGAACCAAAGTCTTGTACAAGTTTAACATGACCTGCCAGCTCTTATACTCAATACCCCGTCCGATGAAGGCAAGCATACCATATGCCTTCTTGACCACTCTATCCACCTGTGCAGCCACCTTCAGGGTACAATGGACCTGAACTCCCAGATCTCTCTGCTCATCAACTTTTCCCAAGGCTCCTTCCTTAAGAAAGGAAGCAGAGATAATCCAGGAAATTACAGGCTGGTTGGTCTGACACCTGTGGTGGGGAAGCTCTTGCAGAAGATACTGAGGGGCAGGATGTGTGCACATTTGGAAAAAAATGGACTAATTACTGACAGGTAGTATGGTTTTGTATGGGGAAAATCATGTCTCACAACCTGATTGAATTCTTTGAAGAGGTGACGAAGATAATTGATGAGGGAAGAGCTGTGGTATAGTTTATGTGGACTTTAGTAAGGCATTCGATAAAGTCCCACATGACAGACTGGTACAAAAATTAAAATCACATGGGATTCGGGGTGGGCTGGCTAGATGGATGTAAAACTGGCTTGGTCATAGAAGACAAAGGGTAGCAGTGGGAGGGTGTTTTTCCAGAATGGAGACCGGTAACTAGTGGTGTTCCACAGGCATCAGTCTGAGATCCTCTGTTGTTTGTAGTATATATAAATGATCTGGAGGAAAATGTGGGTGGTTTGATTAGTAAGTTTGCAGATGACATGAAGATTGGTGGAGTTGCTGATAGTGCTGATGACTATGAAAGGATACAACAGGATATAGATAGATTGGCAACTTGGGCACAGAAATGACAGATGGGAGTTCAATCCAGACAAATACGAAGTGATGCATTTTGTAGGATCAAATTTAGGTGTGAACTATACTGTTAGTGGCAGAACCTTTAGGAATATTAACATACAAATGGATCTGGGTGTGCAGGTCCACAGTTTCCTAAAAGTGACAACACAGGTAGCCAAAGTGATTAAGACTGCATATGGCATGCTTGCCTTCATCGGCTGCAGCATGGAATACAAGAGTTGGCAAAACATGTTGCAGCTACATAAAATCCTTGTGAGGCTGCATTTGGAGTATTGTGTACAGTTTTGGTCACCACATTGTGGACGTGGAAGCTTTGAGAGAGTGCAGAAAAGGTTCACCAGGATATTGCCTGGTCTCCAAGGCATTGGCTATGGAGGAAAGGTTAAAAAGACTACGATTGTTTTCACTGGAAAGATGGTAGCTGAGAAGAGACCTGATAGAGGTCTACAAAATTATGAAAGGCATAGATAGGCTGGATAGTCAGAGGCTTTTTCCCCAGGGTTGATATTTCAATTACAAGGGGCCACTGGTTCAAGGTGAGAGGGCAAAAGTTTAAGGGAGGTATGCAAGGAAGGTGAAGTACACAGAGTGGGAGGAGCCAAGAATGCACTGCCTGAGGTGGTGGTGGAAGCAGGCACATTGACGACATTTAAGAGACATCTGGACGGTTACATGAATAGGGAAGGAATAGAGGGATATGGACCAAATAAGGGCAGAAGGTTTGCTTTTTAGTTTCGTCAGGGCATGAGCGGCACAGACTTGGAGGGCTGAAGGTTCTGTTCCTGTGCTGTATTTCTCTTTTGTAAGACAAATATACCTTTAATCTTTTGTAAGACTTTACAGAAAGCAAGGTGTGAGGATGTATAGTCCAGGTAGCTATGGGAGTCAGTGCATTTAATAGCCAGTCTATCCCCAGAAACAGTGGGCGCCACGGTGGCACAGTGGTTAGCACTGCTGCCTCACAGCACCAGGACCCAGGTTCAATTCCACCCTCAAGTGAGTGTGTGTGTGGAGTTTGCATGTTCTCCCCATGTCTGTGTGGGTTTCCTCCGGGTAATCCGGTTTCTTCCCGCAGTCCAAAAGATGTGCAGGCTAAGTGGGTTGGCCATGCTCAACTGCCCGTAGTGTTCAGGGATGTGTAGATTAGATGGGTTATAGAGGGATGGGTCTGGATGGGATGCTCTGAGGGTCTTTGTGGACTTGTTGGGCCAAAGGGCCTGTTTCCACACTGTACGGATTCTACGATCTAAATGGAAATAGAGATGTCGAGGAAGGGAAAGGAGGAGTCAGAGACGGACCAGGTGAAAGTGATGGCAGAGTGGAAATTGGAAGCGAAATCAATGAACTTTCCCAATTCCAGACAAGAGAGGCTAGCAGAACCATCGATTCACCTGAGCTGTGGATGGATTCCGGAATAGGACTGGAACAAGGAATGTTCCATGTACCCCACAAACAGACAGGCATAGGTGTGGCCCATGTGGATACCCATGGCCACCCCCCGACCCGAAGGAAATCAGTGGAGTTAAACGACAAGGTGTTGAGGGCAAGGGATGAGCTCAGAGCCATCCCCACCCACCACCACTGTCCTCCGCTTGGCTGAGCTCATCCTCACCCTCAACAACTTATCTTTTAACTCTTCCCATTTCCTTCAGGTCAGAGACATGGCCATGGGTACCCACATTGGCCCCAGTTATGCCCGTCTCTTCGTGGAGTACGTGGAATATTCCTTGTTCCAGTCCTGTTCTGGCACCCACCCACAACTCTGTCTCGGATACATCAATGATATCATCAGTGCTGCTTCTCTCTCTCATCTGGAATTAGAAAAGTTCATCGACTTCACTTCTAATTTCCATCCTCCCCTCACTTTCACCTGATCTATCTCTGACTCCTCCCCTCCCTTCGTCAACATCGGTTTCCATTTCTGGGGATAGACTGGCCATTAAATCCACTATAAACCCACTGACTCCCACAGCTAGCTGGGCTGTATATCCTTGCACCCTGCTTCCTGCAAAGACTCCATTCTAGTCTCTCAATTCCTCTGTCTCCATCGCACATGTTCAGATGAGGCCAACTTCAACAAGGCAGCCCCTGAAATGTCCAACTTCTTTCTCAACTGAGGATTACCCAGCACCGTTGTCAACAGGATCCTCAACCAGGGCTGACCCATCTCCTGCACTTCCGCCCTCACCCCCTCTCTTCCGTAACGCAACAGTGATAGGGTTTCCTTGTCCTTACCTACCATCCCACCAGGATCCACATCCAGAAGATCATCAGACACCATTTCCATCACCTCCAGTGAGACGCCACCACCAGACACATATTCCTCACCACTCCCTTGTCCGCCTTCCACAGGAACCGTGCTCTCAGGGACACCCTGTTCCCCTCTTCCTTCACTCCCAACACACCCCACAGCCCCATGGTACCTTCCCCTGCAACCGCTGAAGGTGTAACACCTGCCCATTTACCTCCTCCCTCCCCAAACATACCTTCCAGGTGAAGTAACATTTCACCTGCACTTCCTAGAATCTAGTCTACTGCATTCGCTGCTCACAATGTAGTATCCTCTGCATTGAGGAAACGAGGCACAGACTGGGTGACTGCTTCATAGAACATCTACATTCTGCTCACAAAATAGACCCTGAACCTCCAGTTGTCTGCCACCTTAACAGACAACTCTGCTCCCTGCCCAACACATCTGTCTCAGGCTGCTGCAGTGCTCCAGTGAAGCTCAGCATAAGCTGGAAAAACAACACATCATTTTCCACTTGGGAACACTGCAACCCTCTGCACTCAATATTGAGATAAATAATTTTAGGGCCTAAACGCTCCCATGTCCTAACCACCTATCTCACATACCAGGCTTTGTTATCACATAGTCTGCCATTACACACTTCCCATTGTTAGTCACTAATTGTTCCATTAATAGCCTTTCACCTTCCTAGCCCGATCGTTATCAGCTCCTTTGTCTGTCCAATTTCTCTCTCTCTCTCCCCACTTTTGGGCTCTATCCCCACCTATCGTTTAGTCCCTACCCCCTCCTCCTCCCAATCTTCTGCATGTAGCTACTATAAATTGTGAGGAAACATCAGTAGACCCGAAACATCAACTCTGACTTCTTCACAGATGCTGCTAGATGGGCTGAGTTTTTCCAACAATGTCTGTTTTTGTTCCTGATTTACAGCATCCACAGTTCTTTTGGTTTTTATGAGGTAATATTGGAATTGTACAGAGTATTGGTTTGGCCACAGCTGGCATACTGTGTGCAGTCCTGGTCACCTCACTACAAGAAGGATGTGATAGCACTACAGGGGGTAACAGAGGAAGCTCACAAGGATGTTACCTGGAATGGAGAAATTCAGCTATAAAGGAGAGATTAGATAGGCTTGGATTGTTTTCTTTAAAGCAGAGAAGACTAAAGGAAGACACGATTGTGGTGTATAAGATTATGAAGGGTATGGACAGGGTAAATACAGGCAGCTGTTCCCTTTGGTTGAGGTATCAATCACAAGAGAACATGGTTTTAGGTAAGGGACAGGAGATTCAGAGGGAATTTGGGAAAAATCTTTTTCCTTCAGCCGGTAGTGGGAATGTGGAATGCACTGCCTGGAAAGGTGGTGGAGGCCAGAAACCTTACAACCTTTAAGAAGTATTTGAATTAGCATTTTAAATATCATAAGCTTCAAAGATAGGAAGTGCAGGAATTTGGAATAAGCACGCCTTTAGTGTCAGTTATATCGGTGCAGACTCGATGAGCCAAAGGAACTTTTCTGCGCTGTATGAATCTAGGAATTGTCCCTAAGCACTGGTTGACTTATACGTGCTCTGGATAAATCTTAAACCTCACTTTCATCCCTATAAGAGGAATCAAAGACATTTGTTAAATCCTGCTATAAACGACACTGGAGTTTCCCAAATATTATCACACCATAGCTAGATTGTAAGTACAAGATGCTGTTGCTCGAGAAGCTGGCTGACAGACAGAAAGTGATACCTTCACAAGAAGGCGGATTATGTTGTGCTTTATACCACAGTCCACTGCCACAATCTTGATTGGATTCCCTTTGCCATAGACTTTAATTTCCTGCCAAAATACAGAGAGTCACAGTCATCAACCGTGAATTTAGAACTGGAAAAATGTTAAATGTTAACAAAGGTGGCATCATATTAGATTTACAATCACTTTACACACCGCTTACGCCAACAGGCATGCTGTCAACATTGTTAGATATTCACTGGCCTTGTTAAAGAATTTCAGACAAGCACATCGTAGCCATCAGATTAACTTCAGTTCCCAGCCTCAACACAATGTGTAGAGGGCTCTTTTCTATCCTGAGCCCCCAAAATAGCAGCATCCCATGTCGACCATAGCTGCTGCTCTCATTTCCCAGGAAAAACCCAAACTTTCTCAAGACCCTGCCACTCATCTGTTCCCACTGCCTCAGCCCCCACTGCACATTGTATCCCAAACCCCGCGTTTCCACCCCACCCCGCCAGTCTCAGTCTCCAAACAACAGAACCAGCCTGCCATTAACCCTCAAGAACCACAAAAGACATAATAGTAGGCTATTCAGCCTGTCTCTGTCCCAGGCCTCAACTCCTTTACTGCGCCAGTTCAGCATAGCTATCAATTCCCTGATATTTCAAAAACATATCCCTCTTCTTTGATCTCTTTTTTAAAATACTTTCAGCGATCTAGCCTTTTATGCCTCTCAGAAGAAAAGAAATTCCTTCACATCTCGGTTTTAAATCGAGTTTCCTTATTCTGTAACTGTGTCCCTTAGCTCAATATTCAAGAAGATAAAGATTTACAAACTCTCTCACAAGTGTCAGAGAGATAAATAAGAAGACGTTTGTCTAACAAGTTCCTTAGACACAAACTGACGGCAAGCTCAAACGCACCTTGGTTGATATTTCTGCCATCAGGTTTCGCAGGTTGGGATCTACAAATTCTACAGGATCGCCTTCAAACTCAATTTTCCCAAGGATTGTTCCCTGTGAAGAATTTTATGAAATGCATGAAGGAACAAGAAGATGAACGGAATTTGTTGTGTAGAAATCTAAAACAATCAACAGACTGGTTACCTTATCACGGACAATCTTTGTGAGCATTCTGGTGTCAATGCCATAAAGAGCTGGGATCTGTACAAAACAAAAATACATTCAAATACCCAGATTTGTCTCCATAGCATATGCCCAAGCTTCATTTCTTTCCCAAATCCACCTCTTCCCCACCAGAGAGTAATGTTGAAATCCAATTTTGTACTTACACTGTGATCTGAATTATCCAGATCTCTCAGCTGTTCAAGTGATGCGCAATATCTCAAGGAGTGCAGCCACAGTGATACAACTATACACAGGCCTGAACTTCAGGCCTCTAATCACTAGGCAGCTATCTAAAGCAGCCCCTGATACAGTCACAATGGATAGGGCCCTCAGACTATGAAATCTCCAGCTTTTAGATTAAGCGATGTCTGAAGTACTGCTAAAACCGAGAAAGGCTGCAGAGTTCCTAGGTGTAGAGGGGTCTAAGTGTTCCAGTGCAGGAGTCACAAAAAGATAGCATATAGGTACAGAAAACAATCAAAAAAGCTAATGGGAAGCTACCCATTATTATTAGAAGGACTGAATACAAAAGCAAGGATGCTATGCCTCAGTACACAGAGCACATCTCAAATACTATATGCAGTTTTAGAACATAGAACATAGAACAATACAGCGCAGAACAGGCCCTTCGGCCCTCGATGTTGCGCCGCCCTGTGAACTAATCTAAGCCCATCCCCCTACACTATCCCATCATCATCCATATGCTTATCCAAGGACTGTTTAAATGCCCCTAATGTGGCTGAGTTAACTACGTTGGCAGGCAGGGCATTCCACGCCCTTACCACTCTCTGAGTAAAGAACCTGCCTCTGACATCTGTCTTAAATCTATCACCCCTCAATTTGCAGCTATGCCCCCTCGTACTAGCCGACGTCATCATCCTAGGAAAAAGACTCTCACTGTCCATCCAATCTAATCCTCCGATCATTTTGTAGGTCTCTATTAAATCCCCTCTTAGCCTTCTTCTCTCCAATGAGAACAGACCCAAGTCCCTCAGCCTTTCCTCATAAGACCTTCGCTCCAGACCAGGCAACATCCTGGTAAATCTCCTCTGCACCTTTTCCAATGCTTCCACATCCTTCCTGTAATGGGGCGACCAGAACTGTACGCAATATTCCAAGTGAGGCCGCACTAGCATTTTGTACAGTTGCAGCATGACATCACGGCTGCGGAACTCAATCCCTCTACCAATGAAACCTAACACACCGTATGCCTTCTTAACAGCACTATCAACCTGGGTGGCAACTTTCAGGGATCTACGTGCCTGGACACCAAGATCCCTCTGCACATCCACACTACCAAGAATCTTTCCATTGACCCAGTATTCTGCCTTCCTATTATTCTTCCCAAAGTGCATCACCTCACATTTATCTGCATTGAACTCCATTTGCCACCTTTCAGCCCAATTCTGCAGTTTATCCAAGTCTCCCTGCAACCTGCAACATTCTTCCACACTGTCCACCACTCCACTGACTTTAGTGTCATCTGCAAACTTACTAACCCATCCACCTATGTCTGTGTCCAAGTCATTTATAAAAATGACAAACAGCAGTGGTCTCAAAACAGATCCTTGTGGCACACCACTAGTAACCGGACTCCAGGCTGAATATTTTCCATCAACCACCACTCTTTGGCTTCTTTCAGAAAGCCAGTTTCTAATCCAAACTGCTAAATCTCCATCAATCCCATGCCTCCGCATTTTCTCCAATAGCCTACCAGGTCTTGGTCTCCTTATTTAAGGAGATACCTGGAACGAACAGGTTGTCTTATGAGAAAAGGTTGGAGAAGCTGAGCTTGTTTCCCCGGAGCTCAGAAAAACAGGGGTGACTTGACTGAAGTGTCTAATTTCCTGAATGATCTTGACAAAGTGTACATAGAAAGGATGTCTCCTCTTGTGAATCAGTCCTGAATTTGGGAGCACTGTTTTAAAATGGAGGCGGGG